>JAOUZG010015602.1:797349-824574 GCA_026289955.1 Argiope argentata | reverse complement strand
TTTCATGACAAAAGATTAAGAAGATTTCATGACAAAAGATTAAGAAGATTTCATGACAAAAGATTATGAAGATTTCATGGCAAAAGATTATTCCTTTAATTGAAAATGCTAATACAATCAATTAAAATCTACTATAATAATTATTCTATTAAACCTGCTTACTTTGGTATTTCCTGAATAACTTCCCATTTTTGTCAAATATTTTAGAACTATACACAATATCTATAAAATAATCCATTTAATCTCCCACATATTTTTTATATATTAGGAAAAAACAATATTTTGAAATGATGAACCATTTTTTCAGTTCCTGCGATTAACTCACCCTCTCCCTATATATATATATATATATATATATATAGTTTAAATTCTTAATCGCTAATAAAATACTTTCTATTCATCCCATCAAATCCAAGTAAATTTTTTTAAACTTGTGGATGACATTTGTTGTTAATTCCATTTTTTCAATTATTAATTCATTAATTTTTTATTAATTAATTGAAAACTAACTTTCTCGCATTTATAATAGTTTTTTATTGTAGTTGTAATTGTTATGTCGGGATAGCCTGGTTAGTAAAGGCGTTGAATCCGCATCCCTTGTGCTGCGTGTTCGAACCTGGTCGCAAAGTTCTCCATGTCGGGAGTTATATCACTGGGAGTACTGAGTCAAAGGGGATCGTTATTCGGGTGCTCAGGGTTCCATACCCTCAGAATCTAACGCACCCCTCCATGCGTTGGGAAGCGGAACACGAGAACAACAGTTGTAATTATTTAATTAAAAGTAATTAAAATAAAAATATTCCTAATATCCAAAGTAGGAATTGGTTTTTTTTTAAAAAAAATGTGTTTTATATTATTTAAGAATATTATGAAGCATTAATATATTACTTGATGCAAGCAACGGGAATGGTCTTCGCTATCTCTATTCTCGAATGCTCCCTAGTAAAATTTTATACCCTCCTTCCACATAAGATTGTGAACTTTGAGTAAAGCCTTGAAAGCCTTATATGGTATTATCGAACAGTACTGGTCTTTTGCAGCAAATCTAAAATTGTTAATGAATCCGTTGCTTAGATATATAGTTTGAACACATTTCTTTAGACTGATTTTAAGTTAAAATGTGACGTGAAAATACAGTAATTTTCATGTGATTTCATATCAGATTCCATTCACTGAAGTCATCGCGTTTATGTGCATCCAAAAATGCTAATCATCAGACGATGATCAATTATTTGACATATTTGGTTCAAAATTCGTTTGGAATCTGCAATTTAGATACTAGAGATAAGCACCAAATTTTATTTAACCCTTAATAACCTAGAGTTTCAATTTTGATACCAATCTTTTAAACCGAATGTTCACATTACTAGTAGTTTTTTTATAGGTTGGCTGTACGTATTTTATTGTTGCATAATATTCTTTCCAACGAAATTAAAAACTTACCTCCTAAATATATATAAATATAATAAATCACTTTCGTAAATCAGGCTACTAAGGGTTAAATACCTCTTAACATTTCATAGCTATGAGTTCACTTATACGAACAGGCAGAGAGATTTCTTCAAAATAGATTTTCGTTCGGAATTTAATTGTTATTTTAAAATTTGGTCTTAAATCCATATATCAAATTTCATCCATTTAGCATAAAATATTTTTGAATTATCGCGTTCAGAGACAGATTGTGACAAGTAGACAGATAAACATAATATCAAAAACTTGCTGTTACGTAATGATTAAGAGAAGCTTCATGATACCAAAATCCTATAAACTGAATCGTTGTTTTGATCTAGATTAAATAAATCATAAAGATTAAAATGAAATCTGCTAAACATATTTCAATGTATCATGTCGGAATATAATTTCTTGAACGGCCAAGCACCACGTGCTCGTGCGAGTTAAATTATTTTTTTTGTTCGTTTTAATTGTTTTATTCAATGAGTCCCTTTAGTATTGCAAACGATGCAATACACTTTGTCTTGCATATATTATTTTAAAAAATATATCGCATTTCCTATTTATTTCATTTTATATAATTACGTGCTCAAAATGATATTTTTCTAGGTTTTATTTCCGGTAGTAACTAACTTATTTTTTAAAATCAGAGCTTTTGTGAATGTGATGACATCACTTTATTAAAAGCTAATTCTTTGATATGCTCGTGCAGATAATAAAATTTCAATTTTTCGCCGACGGATTTTTTTTGACTCCACAAACCTCATTTCCAAAATAACATCATATTCTGACATGATAAAAAAACAGCCTCAACATAATCTTGAGATTTCAGTTTTGTTCCGAAGACGCTTAATTTTGCTTGAAAACGGAACATCCTTCTTTTTGAATTGAAAACACTGTTGCCATACAGTAAAAAATAATACCATGTTGCCATTCAAAGAAAAAACTATGAATAACAAAATTAAATAATAATTATAATTAATTATGACAATTTTGATACTTACATTTGTTTTACGGATTCAAAAATATCTGAAAAGTAGAGATTCGACAAAATCTCGATTCTTAAAATCTCTTCTTGACGCTAACATTATTTCCTCTATTTTCGTATTCGAGAAAATAAAGAATGGCTGAATTAATGAGCTGTACCACCCTCCTTAGTTTTTCCCATATTTACAGAATCATCACTTTTAAAAGTTTAACACCCGATATGAAATAAGAAGTAAAATTAAAGATTTCGCTTGAGAAAAATAGTTCCACCTCTTTAGCCAATCAGAAATTTCTATGTTAAATCAGATAAACTATTTAATCTTAATCAATTTGGTGATTTATTTGATAGTAATAATTTTATAATTTTTTTAAAAAAATAGTAACCTAAGAATATGTTGGAAAATAATTTCAATATTCTATATGTAAACATAAAACAACATATTCATTTATAAACAATGACCCCGATAGAAAAGAATTTCAATATTCTATATGTAAACATAGAACAATGTATTCATTTATAAACAATGACCCCGATAGAAAAGAATTTCAATATTCTGTATGTAAACATCAAACAACGTATTCATTTATAAACAAAGACCCCGATGGAAAAGAATTTCAATATTCTGTATGTAAACATGAAACAACGTATTCGTTTATAAACAATGACCCCGATAGAAAAGAATTTCAATATTCTGTATGTAAACATAAAACAACGTATTCATTTATAAACAATGACCCCTCTTCAAATCTTCAACCTCCTTTTAATCAACATACGATTTAGTCTGGCTATTCGATCCCTTCCAGATATCAAAACAACTGTACCCTTCCATCTTAATCCGTTTGACACTTAGCCTGACACTCGCACGCTAACAAAAAAAAAATGGAACATTCAGAGGAAGGAAAAACTCAACTTGCCCAGAACTTAATATGTTGCAACCTTGAACAGATCTCAAAAAAACTTTCACATCAAAGCTAAATGCCCCAAAACCGCTCAACATAAATTATCTCAAGGTGCATCACCTGAGGTTCTTTCACAAACCGAGTTGTTTTTAGATGTTCTTTTAATGCCCACCGCCATTTTTTTTTTCTTGTATCTATCTCATCCTCCGCCCCTCTTTATTCTTCCTCGTTCGTGTCTGATGTTCCAAAGTGTTCCACCAGAATTTGGACCCGTTCCCTGAGCGGATTGCGGTCCAGGCTAAAAATATGGTGTCGCAGCAGAAGGTATGGTTCCAACAGTGGGGAAGAGACTGTTCCGATTTGTCCCAGAGACGTTTAATGCTGGGCTAGACTTCAACACGATTTGCTGGATTAAGAGTTTGATTCTTTGATGAGTGCCTTAATTGTTCCGCAGAAGCGACCTCGGGGATAGTGGAATTGGATTATTTACAGCCTCAGGTGTTTTCTTCAATGAACTAGAATGTGTGTGATGCTGGGAAAAGACCTAGAAAGCTTCTAATTAATTGGCTGGATGGATTACTAATTGTTTCTAGATGATTTTGGTGCTCGCTGAAAAGTAGTAAGTTGGAAACAATATTTCATTTCAGACTAGTGTTTATGTTTTTTTAATCTTATCAATGATCAGATTTTCTTATCAATGATAAGAAATATTGTATTTCCATTTGGTATATAAAACTGAAAAAATAATGAATGATAAAAGATTTTAAAAGGTGTTTATGATTTTTATGATTTAATATTATTTTGTCACTAGAAATGTTAAATGCAAGGAAATACATTGGGAGAGATATTATTTGCATTTATTTGAGAATAATTAATTAGAAATAATCGATGAATTGTTACAATAGCGTAACACTTCACAATGTATATCTTAATAACGTATCAAATATTTTCATATGATAATGAATAAAAAATAAATTTTGTAATTAATAATCTACTTATAATATTATCAATGATATGTTCGGGATACATTTAACAAGTTGAAGTCATTATTTGATGTTTAACCACTTCGCATAGAATGACATGTCTGACAGACGCATCAAATTACTGAATTTTTTATTTTCAAGTCTGCAATTAAGCCACAGAATTAAGTATTTAAATGCGAAAAAATCAATATGAAACGATTTGGTATCCCAAATGCTTCATATATTATTTAAAAAAATCAAATTAACAGTAAATTACCAAAATAGGATGAGTTATCTAATTAGAAAGTTAAATAAATTCGTATGTCAAGTGGTTAATTAAAACTTTATAAGTGTAATTACTTTTCGTTTGCAGTATCTTCGATGTTGATTAATATAAAATAGGATCGCACATTCAGATGGTTAGTTGAAGGGGGACAAAATTTATTTCATTTAAATAAACTGTATGCTAATATTATTTTATATAAGAATACTTAAAACGTTTCCCAGTATTTATCATAAAATATACAATTTTTTATAATACAGAGTGTCCGAGAAGTCTTTGACACATTTCAAAAATTCGGTAAAGAAAATAAACGAGATAGAAAGTAAAATTAAATTACATTTATTACCTCAAATAGTGAAGTTTTTTTTTAAACGTATCAATACACCTCGATGTGGGCCCCTGATTTTCGGGGGCTACGAGCAAATGACTGATGAATTCTATCGACGACACTTCTGTGTCGACCCAGGACACTCCCAGTTTCCAAAAACTTATTTTTCCAAGCAATAATGCTGTTACGAGATGGAGGGTCTTTTCCCATATTTCGTACGGAAATTACGTTGAATTTGAGTCACAGATTTCGATTCGAAAAACCACATAACACAAAACGCGTGCTCACTTGGAGAAGCCATTTTCTAAATAACTCTTTCTAACGTTTCAGTACCGCAATCTACCGGCCAGTTTTGCATTTAAAAAAAACTTTACTATATGAGGTAATAAATGTAATTTAATTTTACTTTCTATCTCGTTTATTTTTTTACCGAATTTTTTAAATGTGTCAAAGACTTCTCGGACACCCTGTATATTTATTGTATATAATAAGGACGATGCATACTATTTGGACGAAAGGTAATTGTGCGAAAATATCATATTGGTATTCAATCGGGATGATTAAATTTAGAAGCAAGGTAATCTCCACATAAGCAAATTTATCCAATGCTTTTTTTCTTTATTTTTATTCTATAATAAATTTATGAAATGTTTGAAACACATTAAAATCTTTAAAAGAAAATATCACAATATGACAACTTTTAAGTTTTATTCATCTACCTTTACTGAAATTTTAAAGGTTTCTCTTACTTAAGTAGCGACAAAACAAGTTCAATAAAAAAAAGATGTATTAGAGGCTTCAAAAGTCACATAAATACAATAACTAAAATGATGCAAAACATAAATATAGAACATATTATTTTTATTTTATAAAGATAAATACAGAAGGAATGAATAAGCAAAATAAGAAAAATGTATTTAATAAAAAAAGAAAAACTAATATATCATTTTAATTCGAGAGAAAAGTTGTATGAAAATAAAACTGATGTCAATAAAAATCATTTTTTTATTTTAAATTTTTGTAAAAATGTAATATATTCTGACGTTACTGAGGAAAAGTATTTTTATGATTTTTTAATAGATGAGTGAAACTAAAATTTTTAAAGGTCATCTCTTATCGAAAATCTACTACCCAAAAAGAAACTGTATGCAAATTTGTCGGTTCTAGATTCAATTACCTTGCTCCATATATAGCGTTCTGGATCTTTTTAGTTCCATCTTGCTCACATAATCACTAATGAATGACACAATTTAATAATGGTATGTTTATTTATAAATATTAGAAAGTTACATTGTATACGGATATGTTTAGATATTGTGATTTGTAAGTAAAATATGATTAACCCTTTTTAAGGCTGTGGTAAATATCTTACCACCACCTTAAAATATTTTCAAATATTGTAGCTCCAAAATCAACCAAAAACGGACAAAAGTGTCATGTTCATCATGTAATATTACTTTGTGTTCAGCTCCTTGTTAATTTGTTTCACCAGAATAATTTAAAATAATGCATTTGGTAATTTACATTGTATTTGGTTTTCTTACCACTTAATTTCATGTGTAATAAATACATTTTAAATTTTGAAATAACTAATAATAAATAGTTTTACAAAAATCATATTTACTTGTGAAATTATTTATATTTCATATTTTACTATTGAATAAGTCAAACTGCTATTGCTTGGTTTGGATTGTGGAAAATATGCGTTTCCACCTCTGTAATAAACTACATTACAACAACAAAATTTTAACAAAAACACTTTTTTTAGTCATAATTGAGCTTCTTTTTTCCAAATATAACGTAAAATGAAAATTTTGAAGGAAAACAGCTTGTTCCCGTTAAAGGGTTAAACTATTGTAAAAATCAATTTATTTAGTAATAAATATGGATGTTTTTTAAGGGTTTCAGTTGATTTTTTCTGATTCAAGTCTACAATTGGATTCGGAATGTATAGAATACAATTAATTTTCTAAATATTAATTGATTGAATAATACATATTTTATAGAATATTAATTTTTTGAAATAAGAATTTCTTATCATAACACTAATAAATAATGAACAAAATTTTTAGTCCAATCATTTATTTAATAATTGATATTAAAAATTAAATCTTGCATTGAAAATAATATTTTCATTCGTGTAATATTTCATTTATCAGTAATTTGGGATAATCACAATGCGATATACCACATGGGGAAAATCAACTCAAAACTTAAACTCTCAGATGCTTCGATTCTATCTTTACTCACAGATGATTAGATCTATAACTATCCAATTTTGCATGTAGTTAATTCTTGAAGTGGACACTCATTCAAAAAAGTTTTTTCAAAATTTTTGATTGATTTTTAGGTAAAGGTTACGTATAGTGTGCCCCTTGCCGCGCCAAGGATGCCAAGTCGCCAATAAAGATGGCCGACAAAGTAAACAAACACCTCTATGGGATAGTTACGGTTACGACTTTTCGCAATATAAATATGATTTTTTTAACCGATAAGCATTGTCTTTTTTTTTCAGGCACAAGGCAGAATTTTTTAACTTAAAAAAACATCCTACGGCTTCGCTAGGCCCGGGAGCGGGAAACTAGTAGCTTCGCTAGCACTTTGAACATAAGGAATGTGCGAACAACAAGAACAGTAAATAAAAAATAATTGAGAAAGACAAAGATGTAAAAAGAATGGATTTAATAGGAAATTTTAAAGAACGAGAAATGCGGATAATTTTATTGCAGGTGGTTTTTAAAGAACGAAAGCAGACGACTTTGTAAAGAAATAAAGCAGACGATTTTGTGAAATCGCATACTGAAAATTAAAATGAGTAAAGGAATAAATATTTTATGATCGCATTAAAAATATAATTGAAACTTCTTATTAACTATACAAAAAAATCTTAATTATAATACAGATCAAAAATAAAATATTTAGTTGATATTATTTTTTTATTTTTAATTTAACAGTTTTCAGAAAAGAGTTGAAGCTCATGTACAACTCAACCATTGTAGGAAGAAGTAAACAAAACATCATTAGGGTTACTACAAGAGCTTTGTGTTGGGTTCCCATATTGGCGACAAACTCGGGGGCACACTAATGACCACTTTAACCGATTTTCATTTAAAGATTGGGCTCAATAGTGTCAGAGGATATCATTAGTCAAAAACAATTTTCGCGTCTCTTTGATATTTAAAAAGTTAGTTTTAATCTGAGACCAAATTTATTTGCATGTTTTTTAATAAATAAAATCTTTAATATTTTATGACAATATTTTAACACTGTTCATTGTTTTAATTATTGTATTTAAAACCACCCCAAAATTGCATCTTTTTGGATGCACTCTGTCACTTCCATTTAATTCAAACCAATTTTAAAAATAAATCAAATATATCCGATCCTGGAAAAATTATCATAAGATGCCTTGGACGGGGGTTTATAATAGCTTTTACTTAAAAAAAAGTCTAAATTATTCAAGAGTTTAAAACGTGAAGCTTTTTATTGATTAAGAAATTATAGTCTCGTATTATAGTATAAAAAGTGCATCAATCTGTAGCATCAATAAAACATTCATGTACTGAAATTCCAGGAATCATTCAAAATATCACATAATGATAAGAAGCATATTATGCAATATAAAATTAGATCACACATTTTAATATTACAAATATAATTTAAGATAACTCGGTAAATTAAAATATCGCAGATAAATTTCTCAAATTCAAAATACATAGCTTTAATAACATAAATAGCTTTAATAACATAATTAATAAATAAATGCAATATAACTTTAAAACAATTTCAAAAAATTTTCACATTTACTCTTTGTTTATGCTTTTTTTTTCCAATTATATCAGTTTAGTTGCCATAAATTTTTACCAATTAATTATTTTTAAAAATATTTCTTACGTTTAGTTCACAACGATATATTTTTTGTTGTAACAAAGGTCAAATTATGTTTCATTTTTTATTCAACTATTTCATTCTGATTTTTTTAATCATTGTTGACTTTTAAATCTTCAACATAAATTTGGCTTATTTATTCATACAGTTAATTATTTTCAGCAAGTTTCTGTCAGAAATATGCTTTTAATAAATTTTTGATTACTTATTTCTGTATAAGTATATTACAGCTAAAATTTCACGTCAGAAATAAAAAAATGAAAAAAAAAAACTTTGAAAGTTAATCCATTTTTAAGCATCGTTAGGCTATACTTTTAATTTAAATAGATGCGTAAATATCACTCTTTCAGCTAGAATTTTTTCTTATTTTAGAACACTAAATATATTATTAAATGCAGAGATTTTTATTCACTAATCTCCAAAAAATATTATTTTACTGATGCGCACATGAATCAACTTCAATTTTCATCGCATGACATATTTTAACTCATCTTCACTTAACATACGGGAATTAATGGGAGAACTTCTCTATCAATATATTGTTAACTTTTCAAAATCTATTGGGTTTCATTTTTTATATAGTTTATTTTTCAATAATTCACTTGTTTCACATAAGTCACCTCAAGTTTTGATTACTACTGTTTTACTGAGCTAATTTTTAATATACTTTATCTATTTAAACTTTAACTTCTGACATAGTATCGTCTCAAACCTTTTATTTGGCGCAGTGCAGCCTGAGTTTGGATAATGCGCCATTAAATTTGATTCAGTCAACAAATCCAAAATATTATAGAGTGTGACATGTTTTGTAGTCTACAACCCTTATTGCTACTAATCTTTCATATGCTTATAATTTTACTATACAATTATAGTTTCAAAAAGAACGTTGTGTTTTATTTGTTGTTATTGTTGATATTTAATCGTTTCTGTTCCAAATTAATGGTAAGGTTTTAAGTCAAGTAATAGGAAATTATAGAGATACTCTGCTTACTGCAAGTTCCATTCTCTCACAATTTTGGTACTTTTCCGTTAGCCAGGCGTCAGCGAAAAAACGCCAAATAATGTAGAATTCTGCGAAATTTCTTTGACAATTTTTCGCTAGCGCCCGATTAACGGAAAAGTACCAAAATGTGAAATTAAAAATATTTCGCTAAGGAAACCATTAAGTACAGATTACATGAAATATTTAATTAAAAACGTAAGCAATCTTTAACCTCAACCTACTAGTCGCTATAGGCGGATAGTTAAGGAATAATCCTTTGTTAATATATTTCTTTTATAGTCTTTTATTGGTTTTTTTAGAGTTCATTTTAACAAAGTTATACACAAGTTCCTGTATATGATTTTAAGAATAGAGGAATCAAACTTTGCACATTAAAACGTTTTAAATAAAAATAAAAGTTCGAATTTCATTTTTTTAAATAAAATAACATGTTTCAGAAGAATTTCTAAACGATAATTATTCGGAAATATTTATATTTCAGAAGATACTTCATTTGGAAATGCTACTATAAAAGACAGATTTTGCTTGTCGTTACTTAGTTCTTCATAGCAAGAACGACAGTTTTACGTCTCTCGACTGACAAAAATACTTAAAATCTCAAGCAATAATTTATACAGTGCATCGTCGACATATTTCTCGCCAAGAGCCTGCAAATATATTTTAAAGGTATAGAGTGAGCGCTGAATTGGTATTGAAATGCGTTGGTTAAACTGAACTTGTCTCTTATTAGTCCTTAAATGTAACTCCGATATCTTGACGGCGTTAGATATTTTGCGGAAAAATCAAAGACACGTTATAATGGTTCGATTTCAATATACTGTTAAAATTAATTTTTGTCGTTTCAATTTATTTTAACATCAGACATTTTAGTAATCTTAGGTTATTTTCCAATTCCTACAATTAGTTCACAATCTCCTTTATACAGAAATCTTGCTCAAATTTCTAATCGTTAGTAAATTACTTTTTATTCAACAATCAAATTCAAATAAATTTTTTTAACTGGTAGAGGATGACACTTGATGTTAATACAGTTTTTTAAAATATTAATTCATTAATTAAATTTAATGAAAGTTAAATACTCTAGTGTGTTAGCAATTTATAATGAAAATTGAAATCAACAGGCCTCAATCGGTAAAAAGTGAGAACTCTAGTTTTTTTTTTACGTTAAGGTGGAGAATGTGAGTTCAGTTCTTGCGAAAATCAATATTTTTTTGATAAATTAATTATATTAATTGTAATTATTTTTTAGAAAAAGTAATTAAAATAAAAAAAATTCTTTGTTGATCTAAGTAGGAATTGACTTAATTTTTTTATATTACTTGTTTTTGTTTTAGTTTCTTTGGAAAAATATACATCTATTATTATTTATTTATTTAATCCTATTTATGACTGAATAGCATCCATATTACAACATACATTTAAAACGGCTTTTGATAACAATACTGCAATAACTAAAAGAACATATGAAGCAGGAAAGAATTGGGCTAATCATATTAAATAAAATGTTAATATTTTCTAATTTATAGCTATTTTTCTAATTAATATTGTATTATGATTTATATTATATTATGCTATTATATATTTTTTTATTAAAATACATACATTTATATTTCTTAATATTTATTTTATATTTAGGTATTAATATTTTTGAATGAATTTGCTTGCATTATTCCTCTTGAATCTAGTTTTCTTAGCGACCTGCTTAAGCTATAGATCTGGCCTGCTAAAATATTCTGCATCATAATCTTCTACATTGTCATTCATAAAAATCAAATTATTAAATTGAAAAAAAAACCCCAAAAAACTCAATTTTTCGAGAGAAAATAACTAGCAAATGCAAATTTATTTAAAAACAAAGAGTATGTTCTCTCTTCTTCAATACTTGCACGATATAGCACGTTTCTTGTATAAATATTACTCTGTTACTTCCACAAAATAGCACATTCTGTGTTTATCTAGTAGTAAATGGGAAAGAATTATGTACACCATTTATATCTTTTGTCACCATTTTATTAAATTGCAAATTAAGTAGTTTTTGGAGTAGGGCTTTAGTTTAGTTTTATTAGTTTTTGGACTTTATTGAGTAGAATAGACTGATTGGAAGACTTGGATATAGTTAACGAATTTGGATATATTTAACAAAATTCGGTACATATTTAAATTTCTAATAAAAAAAGTTATACATTAAATTATATGAAATTAATTTCTTACTTTTTCAATTACCTTATTCTTAATTAAACTCCCAAATTGATGAACAGATTTATTATAGATAAATTTTATCAAGTATCGCCACAGAATTTTAACCCTTCGCACTCCGATGTTACCTCTGAAGCATCATTCAAGATGGTGCATCATTTTGACATTTTATTTATTTATTCTTCAAATTTAATTGTTGAAAACGCCTGCCTAATGGCTAAGAGATGTGGATTGATTTTTCAAAGAAATTCGGCTCAAAAGAATCATGTAATATTTATTTTTCATAGTAATAAATCTTTGTGTTAGGTGAATAATTTTGCATCTAATTATTTTTCGGAGTGCGAAGGGTTAATTATTGTGCTAACTCCAAATTCAGAATTTCGCTTCGATATTTTAATCGCCTTAGATATTTTATCATTAACATAATTTGACATTAAATATAATTTTTAAAAAGCTTTCTGGTTTAGAGCAGGGGGCTTTAAAATGTTTAGGATTCATTCGAATGGTCGAATTTGAATTTTTTTGACGGCTATAAAACTTTTTCTTTCTCACTTTCGATGCAAGAAAACAAAACGATTACTACAAATGAAGCAAAACTCATAAACATTTTAATTTAGTTTTTAAAAAAGCCTTCATTTCTAACTCTTCATCTTATTTGTTTTTTAGTGTATTTATTACGGTAAAGATAATAAGCAGATGATTATATATAATAATGGTAATTATACCTAATTCCGAACGAATTTAGAGGTGATTATGTTTAATTGACCCGAAATTTGATGTCAAAGATATGATTAAATGCAACATAAGAGTTTCAAGCTATTTCATTCTGCATAAAAACAGATAATGCCAATTTTTAAAGTATGGAAATCGATACTTTACATCGCAATACTTTCTTTTGCCGGCATTCTGGCACAGAGGTGGCACGTCTTCCTCGTGTTCTGGGAGTCCCGGGTTCGAGTCCCGGTTAGGGTACGGTGGTTCTTTTGTGTGCTATCTGTGAGATGTGTCACTGTGCCCTCTCTCCGTTAAAAAAGGGGCTGTTCAAACAAATGTGGTGAGTGTGTAGCTAAGTCGTACTAGGCCCTAGTTGGCGCTACTTGAAACAAGAGACGCTCCTTTCGGCCTAAATCTGGTGCTGTATCAGCAGCGGGCTTGTCCATAGTAGGCAAGTGCCATAAGTAACAACAACATACGTTCTTTTTTTAATAAAACCAAGTCCAGATTTTGTTTGTTACATTTAAATGCCGTTTTAAAGTAATTTCATGGCTATTTTGAGATGGAGCATGTTATCTTAAACTGTGATTAGATGACGAGAATGATGTTTGAGCCAGTGTTTTTTCTTCAAACTTCCGTAACAAATTTGTGTTATTTTATTTGATTCACAATGGATTTAACATTCAATGAATCAGCATCCAAAATATGTTCCTTTTTTAGGTTTTATTACTATCTAACTTTTACCTAGCTTTTAGAAATTAAAAAAAAATCAAGATCAGCATTAATTTTTATACAAATTGTTGTTTTTTTACTTAGAAGCCTTGAAGTTTAGTAATTTGTTTTTTATTATTTATTTTTCTGGTGAAAAAATACCATGATAGAAATACTTTCTAATTAATAAGACTCATAATATAGTGAATAGGTCATAGATCAATGAAAACCATAACTATGAAAATCAATCAACTGTACAATCTAAAATGAGACTTCAATATACAAATGATTTGAATGTAGTCATTGAGGATAAATTTGAAACAACAAGTCTATCCTACTAAATTATATAATAGATATTAAAAATATAATCCAAAAAGTATAAAGTTGAGTAATAAAAATTAATTATTGCAATTTAAAACATTAGAAATCCGCAGTTTTTATTCTTATTATAATTTTAAAAAATGTGGTATTATAATTACAGCAATGTAATTATTTTTAATTTTAATCAAGGTTATTACTATTATAATTACATAAAAGTACATTGTATTCAAAACTTGTATGAAATTATTTAGTTTTGATCAAACCCAGTGATCTCCTGTTCTCTTGTTATCGACATTGCACAAAAACATAATTTGAATTTGGGCTTATTGGGCTTAAGTAGTCTTTTTGTGAATATTTTAAACTAGGCAAAGGCATATTAAAATATTAGAGCTCTACTAAAGATTATTAATTTATGTTTAATGTCGTAACAACTTTTGCGTGCATTTTTTTTCAAACATCTGTTTTTATTGGTGCAAATATTTTCTTTTTCCCTAAGGCCCTTTTTCTGCTCAATACAGATTATTGTTATTTTTTTACATATATGTAATAATATTTTAAAATATGATTTCAATTGTAATTAATTTCCGAGGTTTTATATTAATTTATTTCATAGTAACTTCATTCTAAAATGTTTTATTATTTTCTGATCCATTCACATTCTATTTAATAAATCAAATGAAGTATTGTACAGATAATGCGTCATTGTTTACCCCAAACACCCAGTAAATGTATAATAAATCACTTATATAAATATATTCAAAATATAATGTAATTGCATCATTATTTTAATTTTAAGCAGAAGTATTGACCGAAGACAGAAATACACTTTGAATTTTTAATGTCGGTTTATCCCATTTCAAGAAGAGCTTAGCACAGCAGAAGAAAGTTAACAAGGCATAAAAAAGGGGCGAAACACGTATCTCTGGTCTTATATATTATGTTCTGATAAATCACTCGGAATTCTTATAAGTGTTACCTTTAATGCTGAACTTCGAACAAAGGAAACGGAGGATTCTTTTAAAAGAATCTAATTATGTAAGTGATTTATTATCCATCCACTGGGCACGTGGTCTACACTAAAAATTATTTTTTATAATACTTCATTTGATTTATTAAATAGAGAAAGGGGAATGGATCAGAAAATAATAAAGCATTTTAGACTGAAGTTATTGTGAACTAAATTAAGACAATCCTTGGAAATTAACTGCAACTGAAATAAGAGTTTAAAATATCGTTGCACGCACACACACACGTAAAAAAGGCCGGGATATCATTATCCCATGTCTTAAATACCTTAAAATTTGGATAGGGAAAATATTTTTCATTGTGCTTATGTACAATGATATTTTAATGGGGATTTCCTGGACGCATGCTGATCCTGGCAAGGGAAATTCAAGGATATTTTTAAAGGAATGTGCTTGGCTGGACAATTTTCATCTCTCTCATTGAGCGTGAGACTCTGTGGCTTTTAACCGATTCAGCAATTTTACACAGCTTCTGTTGAATTAACTAGACAAGGGGAATGGATTAGGAAATAAGAGATTATTTTAGAATGATGTCACTGTGGGCTAAATTAAGATAAAGTTTTAGAAATTAAAAAGAGTTTAAAATATCATTACATATATATACGCACAAGGGGCGTTGAAATCAAAAGGTATAGTGCGACACTATACGTATAAACGAAGATTTTATTCAAAGTACACACTATAGATCTAAGCTCGAGGACGCTGCGAAAGATTGAATCTCGTCACGAACGTAGAAATTCTGGCAACAAGAAATATTTCGGCTCGCTTATCATTAGGATCATTGCGCTCAGCCCTTTGGTGTATACTTTGAATAGTAGACTTGATAAAAGAATTCAAAATATTTACAGATCTATATATATGAATATGTATTTTGATTGTGGATTTGTTTATTCATATGCATTAACGTATTTAAAATCAATTCAATGACTATTTTGAGGTGGAATAACCGCATGATTTTTAAGTATAATCAGAATGACAAAAAAGGCTCTTAATTGGCACCGACTTCTTCGAGTTTTCATACTAATTTGTCAGATGTTATTTGCCTCTAGATGTTATATTCAGCCAAGAGCTAGATATATGCATTTTGGGGATTAGACACGTCATGACATTTCTCTCTTTATTAAGTGATCGATTTAGATACCTATTATAGCACCTTTTAAGTGGATTTTTTCTGAGTTAATCGGGGTTTTTAATTTCATTGACTTTGTTTAAATAAATTAGAATTTAGTTAACTCTTATGATTCAATATTGCCTACATTTCTATGCATTGTTATTCAAATAGAATAAATTTTTATAAATATTCTGATTCAATAAAACTCGGTACATACGTATTATACCGTCAAACTTTATTGCCAAATTTGAATTCATCGCCAATGTGTTGCTAAACCACCAATTATGGCAATCCAGCAATGGTGTAATCCGTTGATCTTTATCGACAAATTTAAAAACGTCGGCAAAAAGTTACTTAACTGTTGGCGATCGTTGGCGAAGACGGTATAATACGTAAGTACCAAAGACACAACGAAACATTTAGGAATCTGACCAATTATATTTGATAAAATATTAATATTATTATAATATTTTATCATTTACATATATCATATTTTTTACATACATTTATTTGACAAACTAGGGAAATAAAGTTTTTTTAACGATCTACTTGTCATTTCTTCTAAGCCTAGCTACCCTAGAGAGCTGTTTAGTCGAAAATCCACAGCTGAACAAATCTAAATGCCCGACACTGAATCGGATTGTAATAATGGTTCTTTATTGACCGATAAGTGATGTTACCATCAAACCATAATACTTATCTGATCCAGACGATTGGTGGCTGACATTATTTTAGCATGATGTCGAATTAAATGTGCCGGCTTTCTGGCACAGTTGTAGCACGTATTCCTCGAGTTCTGGGAGTCCCGGTTTGGGCACGGTTATTCTGTGATACGCGTGACTGTGTCCCCTGTAAAAAGGAGCTTGCAAGCAAATGTGGTGAGAGTGTAGCTAAGTCGTACTCTTGGCCCTAGTTGACGCTACTTCAAAAACAAGAGACGCTCCTTTCGGCTTAAATCTGCTGCTGTATCAGCAGGGGGCTTGTCCATAGGCAAGTGCCATAAGTAACAACAACAGAATGGGATGCAACTTAAAAGGCTGCTCTATCAGCATTTCTTCACCGATACACTTTGATCACCTCAGTCTGCCATACCAAAACTTCAGTAGGAACACATTATAAGGAACATTTTGTAAATAATTCATAAAATTCAGTACTCAATATTCATTGTTTCGATTTTTTCATGATTGGACAAATTGTTACTAGCAATGAATCGATTTTTATTGATTGTTAATTTTTATAATATTTGCATTTAGAAATATATTTATGAAAATAAAACAAGAGAATAAACAAGTTGGAAGAAACCAAAGCTCATGTAAATATTTGGTTTTCGAGTCATACTTTAGATACCAAGATAACTACTTTTCCCGTATTACTGCGATCAATATCATTCTACTTTGCACATTTCTTCTTTAGTGAAATATTACTAAAGCAGGAAATAAATTTATAAAAATTAAAGACAAATAAAGGGAAATGATGCTTTACCACCCTAATTATCTTTTTAAAAATAATGTTTCTTATTCTCCATTATCTTTTCTTTGAATTTTGTCACTATTTTATAATAATTTATGACATTTAAACTATTAACGTAAAACATAAATAAACTCCAATTTTTTAAGAAAAAAGAAAATAAAAAAAACAAGTTGATAGTGTTGATAATGCTAATAATTCGTATTAAGCATGAAACATCAGTTTTTAAAATTAAGTAGAGTATAGAAAAGTAGTGATGAGTGGCAATTTTGGATCCAGATACATCGCCCTTATGAAGTTTCTAGCCACTGGGATACACGATGCTCAGGAAAGATAAAACATTTAAAATTTATAAAATAAACCAGAAATTTTCAGATACAATTTTAAAAAATGGAAAAAAAAACTTCTAAAATTAAGATCTTTGAAGTCCTAGTTATTTCCTAGTAGACGAATAAAGAAAAAAATTGTGAAAGAATAGATGCATTATCCATCTTATCTCTAGTATATTAGAGTAATTTTTCCCTAGAGAACTTTGAAGGAAAATTAGTCCACATTTGGATTTTGCTAAGAAGAAATTAAGTTTAAGTTAGAAGAAACCAGTTAATTAAGTTTAACCTCCCTAAACTATATCGTTTCTGTTGTTGTTGTTACTTATGGCACTTGCCTATGGACAAGCCCCCCGCTGATACAGCAGCAGATTTAAGCCGAAAGGAGCGTCTCTTGTTTTTTGAAGTAGAGTCAACTAGGGCTAAGAGTACGACTTAGCTACACACACACCACATTCGCTTGCACAACCCCTTTTTACAGGGAGGCACATTCACACATCTCACGGATAGCACACAGAAGAACAACCATGCCTGAACCAGGACTCGCTGAATACGAGGAAGACGCGCTACCTCTGCGCCAGAAAGCCGGCATATCGTTTCTTAATTTTATAAGTCATTTCTTCCACAGGTGGAGTATTTTTTTCTTATTTAAAAAAGAAGAGGAAGGACACCGTGAACATTTAAAAGGTCAAAAATTGTTTATAATTTTTTATTTAAATAATTAAGTGTATGATTTTTTTCTTTGAAAAAAAATTATGAATCTGTAAAGCTTTATGATCACATCTAAACTTTCTGACAAAGTAGCTGAACAATTCATTTTTTGAAAACAATTTATTTTTACAACTTATCTCCAAAAAAAAAATTAGAAACTTCTATACGAGGCATCAGCGTGAAGCAAATTGCATACAACCGTAGTCTAATGGATTTGTTTTTTATCATATTGCACAAAATGATGTGGAATGTATGAAATTAATAATAAATCATTTGTTGTTGTGACTTATGTCACTTGCCTTGAACAAGCCCCGCTGACACATCAGCAGATTTTAAGCCGTAGATAGGCATCTCTTGTTTTACAAGTAGCGCCATCTAGAGCCAAGAGTGCAACTTAGCTACGCGTACGTAAATAAATCAATAATAAATTAAAAATCAATGATAAATAAAAATAATAAAATTTATAAAAATAATATATATATTTTGTAATATTAGAAGACAAAATTTGAGAAATAAATATTTATATTATAAAATAAATAAACACCATCCGTATCGCCTTTCAGAGTCGCATTTGATTCCATGTACTGTTTGAGAAGATTATCTTCAGTTTATTCGCGAATGTTAACCGAATTATATGACCATATGCTTCATGTTCTCAATAAATTTCCATTACAATGGTATTTGCCAATGGAAAGAAATTGTGGCATTTTGATTAACACTTAAAACCACACCACACCTCCGTTTCTAGAGCTCATGTGACCCCTTTTCGGTTTGGTATAGATAAAGGTGAACTTTATTACCCCCCCAAAAAAAACAGTAATTTATTAGAAAGAAGCATACAAAACACACAGACATTAAACGTAACAATAAATGATAAAATTAGAGTGAAGATCTGGACTACAACAAAAATGGATGAATGAATATCATAATGTACAGTGTGGATGAAAATATGAAGGAATTTAAAAAAAAGGGATAACTTGAGGGGTTAAAAGTATTAATTATAAAAATGTGTGATATCAAATTATGCTTTAAAAATTGATGAGCTTAATACACTGCTCAAAACAATTAGTGGAGCACATGGTTTTAACAGAATTACGCATGTCTACCAATAACATAAAATGAATCATCCATAAATTACAGCCTGCCAGGAAACGGAAGAAGAAAACTTTATATGCAAAACAAAATGCATGACGTCAAAACCCAGAAAAAGGAGATAAGGCCAGAAATCGGGATGTTGCAGAAACGTGTGTTTTATTGCCGCAACTGTGAAATTTGATTGCGCAGTCTTTCTGTTTTTGCGACAAGCTTATGAGAATGTCTGAACAACGTGATTTACCGGAATCCATGGCATGGCGTGTCATAGACCGACTGGAATCAGGCCACCTACAACGGAATGTCGCGGACGCTGTTGGAGTCGCCAGAAGTGTTGTTCAAAGGCTGTGGAATCGATTCCAAGAAACAGGAAATGTTAGATGTCGACCAGGGCAAGGTCGGCCATGCTTCACTACAGCAACTGATGACCGGTGTATACGGTTAACAGCCCGTCGAAACAGAACAGAGAATGCTACTCAGCTGCAAAGACAGTTGTTCTTGGCAACAGGACGAAGGGTGTCCAGCTAAACAGTAAGTAATAGGCTTCATGGGGGAGGGCTCTATGCACGTACGCCAATGGTCTGCATTCCGTTGACCCCACGCCACCGTGCGGCCCGAAGAAGATGGGCTGCTAAACATCGAGATTGGCAGCAACATGATTGGAGCCAAGTGCTATTTACAGACGAGTCCCGATTCAGTCTGGAGTGTGACACTCGACGTATTCTGGTATGGAGGGAGACGGGCACTCGAAATAACCCCGCATTCGTTTGTGAAAAGTCACAATACAGACGAGCTGGTTGGATGGTATGGAGGGAATCAGCATATGCGGACGTAAGGGCCTGCATATCATCCGAAATGGCACTTTGACGGGCTGCAGGTATGCAGACGAGCTACTACGATCTCATGTCATCCCTTACGCTGGAGCCATTGGCGATTCCTTTATTTTCCGGGATGATAATGCCCGACCGCATAGAGCTCGTCTGGTGGAGAACATGCTTGAAGCTGAAACAATACAGCGTATGGAATGTCCAGCGTGCTTTCCTGACCTGAATCCAATCTAGCATGTTTGGGACATGCTCGGATGACGCATTGCTATGTGGCCAAGGCCGCCTGTGACTGTTCCAGACTTGGAGATTGCACTTCTTGAGGAATGGAACAGTATTCCTAAGTCTGATCGATAACATCATCGCATCCATGGCAAACAGGTGTACAGCAGTCTTAGCTGTTCGAGGAGACCACACGCTCTATTAAAACTCATGCATCATGTCTATTCAGAGCCTTTTTTATCGTTTACATGTAACCAAATTGTTGCCCTAAATCATCTTTTCATGTTTTTTTTCTCCATATTTTCAAAGAATTAAAGCTTAATTCCACATTGCTTTATTTTTTTCTATGTATTGCGCATGGATACGCGTGTACTACCCATTGTATGCCAATACGTGGCTGTCTCGCACAGTTTTCTTGATTTTTTTGCTTGCTCCCCTAATTGTTTTGAGCAGTGTAGAACTGTAACAGTTCTCCATGATCAATTAGAAATCTAATCATGTTTATGATTCCTTTTTTGGAAGATGAATTATTACGGACTCTTTTATACCAAAAGACGGCATTTTGATTAAAAGCTGAACTACGTAGTCGGTGTATCATACTTTTTTCTTTTTTTGTCGAGATTGGTAGACTGCGAAATGTATTGAAATCTCGCCATAATATTTTACTGCATGATTATTCAAACTAAAACAGAAATAGAGCATAAAACGGAAACCTTTTTCTTTTAATAAAAATTGATGGATACTGTGAACATTGTACACTCGCACAGTGAGCCACCTACACCCTCTCCACTTTACTCAAGTCACTGCTAGCACTAGACGAGCCTTAACTACAGTACAAAAATCCTGCTTACTTACAGTTACATCACTTCCTGGATTTCTTTTGAGAAGAAAATGGGTTATGGTCAAAAACTTTATCTCGTCTTAAAGCAAAACTTATGTTTTTGCCAAGAATTGCACCCTCCAAGTTGCAACAGGATGAGTCATCTCCCATTGTTGTAAATGTATCCCTACCAAACTCACTCTAGTTTACCTCATCCCCTGTTTGGATCTATCAGAGCATTCACGTAGAAGAAAAAGGTTATTTTTTATAATGAGGTTACACGTCATTTTTTGCTCAGACTTCTTTTTTCTTCGACTGCCGTGCAATTAGTCTTCGAGACGTAAAAAAAGAGACTCTGGTTTAACGTGAACGACTGAGTCTGAAAGCGATACTTCGTTGGAGACGTGAAAAACAAGAAAAAATTGATGTAGGGGAACAATTAACGAATGTGCGGGGGTATTTTTGTGCGCGCGATCCGAAGATCAAGGTTCCTGGTATCCCCTAGCAGTTCAAAATAGAACTGTTTGGCAGGTCAGACACTCCTACCTTTACTAAGATAGGTTGCGTAATACGGATTCATTCAAAAGTTTATTTCGATTGAGCGATAAAAGATTCTACGTTACAGTTTTGTTGCTGACTCTGTACAATCTGCTTCCAATAGTTTACTGCTGGAAAAAAAATGTTTTACGTTATAATTTAGTCACTGAATCGTTTTGTGATTACTTTCTGAATTGTTCATTTTACATAATCAATGAATCGTTCTGTGATTAGTTTCTGAATGGCTAATTTTACATAGTCAATGAATCGTTTTGTGATTAGTTTCTGAATGGTTCATTTTACTTAATGATTTCTTTTGTGATTACTTTCTGAATGGTTAATTTTACTTAGTCAATGAATTTTTCTGTGATTATTTTCTGAATGATTCATTTTACTTAATGAATCGTTCTGTGATTAGTTTCTGAGCGGTTAATTTTACTTAGTCACTGAATTGTTTTGTGATTAGTTTCTGAATGGTTAATTTTACATAGTCACTGAATCATTTTGTGATTAGTTTCTGAATGGTTAATTTTACTTAGTCAATGAATCGTTCTGTGATTAGTTTCTGAAAGGTTAATTTTGCATAGTCACTGAATCGTTTTGTGATTAGTTTTTGAATGGTTAATTTTACATAATCACTGAATCGTTTTGTAATTAGTTCCTGAATGATTCATTTTACACAGTCAATGAATCGTTCCGTGATTAGTTTCTGAATGGTTAATTTTACTTGGTCACTGAATCGTTCTGCAATTAGTTTCTGAATGGTTAATTTTACTATGTGATAAAATATTTTGTATTAAAATGAGTCACTGATTTTTTACAGCGACTTTTTTTTCTTCCTTTGTTTGTATTTTTTTCCTGGTATTTATTTTTTTTCTTCTCTAAACACTTGCTGGTTTAGTTTTTTCACTAATTTTTACAGTGACTGGTTTGTAAAAACTTATTTTTGTTATATGAGAACATATTTTGCATTAAATATTTTCATTGATGTAGTTTTTCTTCTGCTAGAATTGCTTATTTTATGTTCATTCTTTTGTGCCAAGAAACACCGCGTGATTTTGTTCTTTTTTCTTTATCTTTACAGTGACGGGTTTGTGAAAGATTTATTTCTGCTGCGTGTACTTTGTATACTATAAATGGTATACTTTGTCTTAAAAGTTTTCATTGATCTTTCAGTGGATTGGCTTTTATTATAGCTTTTTCTCAGCTAGATTTTTTTTCCAAACGTTCATTCTCTTGAGTTTAGAAAAAATCTGTCACTATGTTTTTTTTACTTATTCTTACAGTAACTAGTTAGTAAAATATTTATTTTTCTTATGTGATAGTACCTTTCGCATCAAACTTTTTATTAATCTTTTCTTGGATTGTCTTTTACCATAGTATTCCTTTCGCTAAAATCATTTTTAGCTGTTTATTCTCTTGCGCATGAAACATTGCTTGGCTTTGTTTTTTTTCTTACTCTTAAAGTAAGTGGTTTTTGAAATTTTATCTTCATTACGTAATGGTATATTTTGTGTTAAAATGTTTCATTAATAGATACTGGGATTGTCTTTTATTTATCATTCTTTGACTCGTTTTTTGAATTATATTTTATTCTTTCGTTCCATTAAAAATTGCA
This sequence comes from Argiope argentata, assembly GCA_026289955.1. Lineage (NCBI taxonomy): Eukaryota > Metazoa > Arthropoda > Arachnida > Araneae > Araneidae > Argiope > Argiope argentata. The sequence goes on along the minus strand of JAOUZG010015602.1, from coordinate 801,076 downwards.
TGGCTTTTTTTATTGATTCTTACAGTGAAAGTCTTTTTGTTTCGTAACGATTTTACGTTAAAATGTTGTTATTAATTCATAATTCACACTAATTGTTACTAATTTTTTCTTACCAGTATCAATAAAATATTTATTTCTGTAATTTATTGCATTACATTTTTTTACCAAGATTGTTTAATTAACTTATTATTATATAACTACCCGAATTCGGCAATCCAAGTGGTTTGATGTATATATGGTTTAATTTCTATTAAATATCTCATGCATAGTGTATTTTTCATGAATCATTTGACTACGTATTTCTGAGCATCGAGTTTTTTCAGATATTACAGCTTTACACTTGCTCAGTTCATTGTGCGTATGAAAACTCTTCGTGCAATCACACCTTAAGACATTATAGTATTAATATAAATAAACAAGATTCTAATGAAATCTGCTATATGTTTTTCAATGTATCATGTCAAAACATTATTTCTTGAACGGCCAAGCACTACGTGCTCGCGCAAGTTAAATTATATTTTCATTCATTTTAATTGTTTCATTGAAGGAGTCACTTTAGTATTGCAAACGATCCAAAAAACCTTGTCTCGCATTTATTGCTTTAAAAATATCACATTTCCTAGTTATTTTATTTCATATAATCGTGTGCCCGAAATGACATTTTTCTAGGTTTTATTTGCTGTAGTCATTAAATTTATATTTTAATCGGAGCTTTTGTAAATGCAATGGCATGTTATTAAAAACTGATATTTTGGGATGCTTTTGCAGATAACAAAATTTTTATTTTTCGACCTATTGGTGTCTGCTGATGCCAGGAAACCTCATTCCTAAAATAATATTATGTTCTGGCAGGATAATAATTGTCTAGTTCAATCATAATCTAACATTTGTAGTACTGTTATTTCATTTTTTTATTTCTCAAGTAATTTGCACTGCTTTAAAAAATCTTCCTGGCCTACGAACTTTCGGAGAAAAATACACAATAAAATATTTCAAGAAACAATGAAAACCATTCAAGTTTCTCCACAACTATGGAGTCTATTGTTTAAAAATTCCACAAAAAATGTTTTTTTAATTTGATAATCCATGAGAAATACATACGAACAACTAAAATTCTAAATTTTAAAATGAAGTAAAAATAATCAGTTGTATATAATAATATTATCGAAAACTATTATTGAAAAACATCCAAATATGGCTTAATTTTTAATTTCTTGAAATTCTACCAAAACTTATTTGGGAAAATTTCTAAAATACTTTGCCGACATATATCAATTAGCCTTCAAAATATATTTCTATCATTTGATAGAGCTTCTGAACATACTCAGAGATTCATATTCTTTTTTTTGTTATTAATAGTGTGTTCCGTGTTACAGTTTGAACTGACTTTTATCAAGATTTTAAAAAAGGAATATTTAATTATTGTTACATTATTGAATGTTTTGTACTTAAAATTTGTCCCTGATATTTTATTGTCATTAATTTTCATTATTGGAATTGTTTAACTGCCGTTTATTCCTGTTGCATAAAATTATTTTGTTTTACTTTGTAGTTTTTAAGTTTACATGATAAAATATTTTACATAACAGTTTATAATTACCATAATTTGTTTTCCGTCATAATTTTGAATTTATTTCTTTTGGGATTAGTTTTCCTCCGCCAAACAGGGCTAGTTTTCAAAAGTTCATTCATGCTACATGATAGAGCCTTTTAGATTAAAATATATTTCCTTTTTGGAACAATTTACCTTACAATTTTGATTCTTAATTACGGGTTTACAATTTATTCTTGTTTTATGATGAATAATATATTACATTCAAATGACTTGAAAGAGGAAATGCTTTTTTACAGCTTGGTGAAAAACTTAAGTAACAACTTTGTTACTAATTAATGCGGAGATAGATTTTTATCGGATTTCTATACTTAGTTTTCTTTATTCTCTCTTACCAGAAATAACTTCCAAATACTTTATTTACTACGCTATTTATTTAATTTAACATTAAACGATAAAATGCCTGTAATTGGAAATATATGCCTTTGATTATTTAGATACAGACTCGATTATTTTTATTCCAAACGTGTGTCATCATACATCCTTCAGAATATTTTCAGAGTAATCTTACACTTTATTTTATAATTCATAAATCGATGTTAGTTTTGTTGTTGTTGTTGTCGCTAATCCCCTTGACCTAGACATTCTAAACTAAGTCCAAGAGAGCATGTCTCACTAAAAGAAAAACATTCCCATTCTCGTCCATAAGTTGCCCCACGGAGGTTCCAATACAATCGATAATGTGAGAAGGGGAAGCGACAGCCGAACAGTGGCAAATAGTTCTAACGTAATACAATGTTTGTTTTCATGAAATGTTTGATGAGAAAAATTCTCATATAATCCCTTTCAGTAGCGGTTTAATTTAGTCGTATTAATTTAGAACCTTGGTTAAATGATAAGTATGAAGCTTAAGTTTTCATCTCTTCTTCAGGCTCTTACATCTCTCCAACGAGAGGACAACTGCCCCACGAGATTTAACCTGTATTAACCCCTTGAACTACAATTTATTTTCAGTCAGCCCTGCTCTGAAGATGTAATTTTCTTAGTTTAAAACACACACACAATTATCATCGGTTAATTCTTCATTAATGTTTAACAAAAATATTACATTTCTACTTAGTATTTAAACGAAAGTAAGTGCGTGTTTCAGCATTTATACATATAGATTTATACAAATTACATTCTGACGGCAGCTAGAAGCATGCACACAAGTATATCAAAGCAATAGGCTCGATATGACATACACATACTCCTCTAAAAAAAACATCAAACCTCAATGATTTCTGCCGAGTCCAGCTGGTCATTGTCAGTTTGTTCAGAAAAACTTATGACGAGCTGTACACGTCATTTCCGTTCAAAGGGTTAATGGAATCGGTATTCGAATTTAGCTGTCGGACACCTCAACATTATCAATAAACTACCTTGACAAAATATCAGCCACAGATTTCCATCTAAGAAGTGACTTAATTACCCTGAGCCCTTAGATGAGTTTTGCTTACACTACAGGAACAAAATATTAAATCTTGCATTGATGCTGATGATAAATAGGACGAAAAATCTTATACTGAACCGACACAGGTTAACTTCGCTAGCCATTGAAGTTATTAAAAGTGGTCATATTCTTAAGCCAAGTAGTTATAATAAAGCAAAACGAACTTCCACAAAATATTAGCCGTGTATATAGGCATGGTGCATATCCACCCTCGTCTAATATCCAATGCTCTTTCTGTTGTTGTTTTTTATGGCACTTCAGATGGACAAGCTCGTTGAGGTGGTCAGCTATTTAAGCCTAATCAGTATCTCTTGTTTTGTAGTAGTGCCATCTAGGGCCAAGAGTACGACTTTTTCTGCAGCTCACTCATGACATTCACTTGCGCAGCCCCTTTTTACTGTGGGGGGACATGTTCACACTCCTTAAAGATAAAACACAGAAGAACAACCTTTCCCGAACCCGGGACGCCCATATCACTATGAAGACACGCTACCTCTGTGAATGTTAAATATTGAATTATATTATAAAAAGGATTAAAATGCGTTTTTTAATAATCCTTTTATCAAATTTAACATTTTATTTTTCAATTTTATCCCACATTTTTAGGGAAAAGTGGCTTTAAAATATTAGTACAATAATCAAAGAATAGTTGTAAAAACTTTGTAATTCAACAACATTTTTTA
>JAOUZG010015602.1:782110-796949 GCA_026289955.1 Argiope argentata | reverse complement strand
TAGATCAAAAATGTTTATTAAAAGATTATCTTTGATATATCAGTACCATGTAAAGGCATGCTTTTAAAACTTTCATAAATAATTTTTTTTAATTATTCTGCGAAATTTTTTGGAAAAAAGTCAAAACATTTCTTTAAAAACTATTTTAATGAGCTTGTTTTTGAAGTAGCACCAACTAGAGTCAGGAGTACGACTTAGCAACACACTCACCACATTTGCTTGCACAACCCCTTTTTACCGGAGGGCACCTTCACACTCCTCACAGATAGAGCACAGAAGAACAACCATGCCCCAACCGGGACTCGAAACCGGGACTCCCAGAACCCGAGGAAGACGCGCTACCTCTGTGCCAGAAAGCCGGCAATGTTCTTTCATGAATATAATATGGAAATTTGGAGGTTAAAATACAGGTTAGGTCTCGTCTTTGGTTACATATTTATTTTTACGAATCCAGGATTTATAGTTTAGACAAAATCGCCAAGCTTTTTTAGCTTGAAAAAACTAATACTTTGCCAAAACGGTTAAATTCCCTTGTTTAATTAAAGGATTTTCAAATTCCGTCAAGAACACCAAGCTCCATTATGAATAATATACCAAAATTTCTCCAATATAATTTGCAACTATTTGAAATTTTGAAATTTTATCGTGGGCCGTAAAATTGAATAAGCATCCGTCTTCGTTATCTATCTTCTGTTCAAATGACGAGGTCCATCTCAAATTAGTTGCCCAACAACGTCTTCTTCTTATCTCCATCACGGTCTGATGGAGTCAGACCAGATCAAATAAACCGTTGACTCTGAGATGGTCGGTGACTGTCCAAAGAGGTGAATAAATATCCCCTACAAGGTCAAGGCAATCAAGAATGTGAGAGGAAGTGGCCTGGAAGAGTTGGCCCTTAGGACAAAGGGGAAAGGATTTCTTTCGCCCAGAGAATTTAAGACATTTTAAGTGCCCACTGGCAAGTCGCGAAATGCAAGTATGGGATGACCTATCACCAGAGATGGGGAAAAAAGAAACCTGGGTTAGGCCCCTTGTACCAGTTGTTTGATGGAGGAACCAGCCAGTCTTCTCTGATGGAAGATTTTTTGATGGAGAACAGCTCCAGACAGATCAGTTTCGTAGAAGTGGGAGTAGTTTGAAAGCAACCCTCTTTCGCCAGTTTGTCTGCCATTTCGTTGCCATGGATGTGATGGCAGTCAGTGAAGATGCATTTGATGATGTTGCGAGATGGTCTTGAGCTTATTGTGGATCGAAATACTTGTACGGTCTCCGGCATTTAGTCGATTTTTGAGATGTTGAAGCGCACTGCGGTTACATGACAAGATCCGGACTTCACCTAAGTTATTCTTTTCAGAGACCGCCTCAAGACCAATCTCAATTGCGAGGAGTTCACTTGTGAAGACAGAGCAAAAGTCAGGGTTACGGTGGAATAAAGAGACTTTGCAATGACGGGTTTCGATGTAAATTCCACTCCCTGCTGTATTTTCAATTTTTCTGCCATCAGTGTCGATCTTAATGTCTATTTTGGGAATGTTATTGATGATTTCCAAGGCTATTTGCTTGAGGTGGTCTGGAATAAAGTCTCTTTTTTTGACAGGGTCTATGAAGTTGAAATAGAAATAAACTTGTCCAACAACGTTATATAGTTAATTGACTATATTTACCAGCAAATGTATAAATTTAAATTTATTTACTTTTTTCTTATATTTAAACTACAACTATTATCCTTTTGGTTACAACAAAATGCCAACATGAAACTGTTCGTTAAATCTTTGACAACTCAATTCAATTATCAGTATGAAATCGGTACCTTAGAGTAAGGAAAAAGAAAACAAATGTGTACTTTTAACAAATCCCTTCGAATGTTACATTCAGCAAACACGCTCGAGACGTTGAAAAATGATTTCGAAAAAAGAAGTTACCAAGTAAACAACCGGTTGAAATAAATCTACCGTTTTACTGGAGTGATGATTAGTCCAACTGCATTGAGACCATGACTGTGTCTGTGAGCTCGCAATACGATGCTTGTCTTGTTTATATATATAATGTGGGAAGCCAAAGAGAGCAAAACACATATAATTTCTTTTTAGTAATGCAGTTTCCATACATCAGCTGAGTCACCATAAATTCAGACAAGTGTGAAAAATGTTTGAAAAAGCAACATTTTTCGTGGGAAAAGTCGTGTTAGGATGAACGTTTATTAAATGCAGCTGAAAGTCTTTCTAGATATATTCCTATTTATCAAACCACATGTAAATGTTGTTATAAAGAGAATTTATCCTGTCAGACAGCTAAATTGAGCAAAATGTGGCATACCATATATCTTCACTGAACCGAGAAGAATATTTCGTTTTAAAATCAGTTTCAATGTTTTGGCCAATTTGATATTAACGGTACATTAAATAAAAATCACATCATTTTTGGGGGAAAAAATAACAAATTATGTTCTAGAATGTTTAGATAATTTTTATTTTTATTCACTATTTTCTAATAAAAACAAGTAATATAAAAATTTCATTTTTAAAAATCAATTCTTACGAAGATTGACAAAGAAAAATTTCATTTTAGTTAATTTTTATTAAATAATTTCAATTAATATAAATATGACAGAATCACAATATTAAGCGGCAAAATAGATAGCAAATTTCCTGGTAATTTTAATTCTCCTTTCTATATATGGTGTTCGAACCCGAAGCCCAAGGGCCCCCTACCAACCAAACTATCCCGGCCTGACAACTACTATAAATAACTGACAAAAAAAATTATACTTAAGTTGAATTTTCAACACCAATTGAGGATTCAAAGCCATTCGTGACAACGCAAAATGCGTGATTTTTCTACACCAGTTAGGGAACGCAATACAATTGAGAAATTTCTAATTTTCTTTATTCTGTATTATTTTAATTCGAAAGTACTTCAAAATGAATCCGAAAAATTGATCCATTAACAATTTTTAAATTTAAATGAATCAAACATTATGAAAATATACAGCATTGTTTAAAATAATCGACCGAAAATATATTGTCTAATTCATCTCATTTGTGTGCAGAAAAAACAAACTGAATTCGTTAGTTATTTGGTGGCGGGGGAATGAAGATTTTTGGCCAGAAAGTTAGTTTTTTTTATTAATAAATAAATAGTTAATCCAGTTTTCTCAAATATTAATTTATTAGCATCAAATGTAATAATAATGTAATGTAAATGTAATAAATAAGTTTTTAAAAATTTACTTCAACTTGATTGGATGAATAAAAAGTATTTTATTAACGATTGAAATTTTGAACAAGATATAGATAGAGAGAGAGAGAGAGAGAGAGAGAGAGAAAGAATGTAAGCTAATAGTAAGAATTGAATAAAACAGGGCATATTAAAAATTCTTTTACAATTGTAATCTTAGAAAATGTAAACATATTCTTCCATTGCAAACATCATCCCCATTCATTCGGTTTTTAGCCATACACTCTTTGACAGATTTATGCACATTCGGTGCTCTGTAGATAATCAAATTTTGGTTTTGTCAAATACGAAAGGTCTATGTTTACACGGGCAGAAAAAAAACTTTATTTTAACATTTTAAAGTCTTATTTCTATCCAAATTACTATAATTTTTGGTTATAATTTCATGCCGTTTTGTTATTATAATTTTTGTTTATAATTCCGTTTGTGTAATAACTCTTTTAGAATCTTAGGTTTATTTCTAAATCTATATAAAAAATGTAGCAAAGACAATGATCAAGTATATGTTTATTTCTTGATATTCTGCAAATCGATTTTTTTCAGAGCCACTGATATTTCTTGACCATTCTTTTTACTGTTTACTCTTGGAAGGGTTATTGAATCTATCATATTTGCATTTCGTTTTCATTCAAAATGTATAATTAGTAATTTATTAATATTATAGTTTAACAATTTCTTAATTATGAGGGCAATTTACTAGAAACTGGTCAAACATTGAATCACGAATATGTAATATTATTACATTTTTTGTACTTGTTGTTACTAATGGCACTTGCAATGAGCAAGCACGCTGCCGGTTGCCACCCATTTTAAGCCGAATGAACGTCTCATTTCTTGAAGTAGCGCCAACTTAAGCCAAGAGTACAACTTAGCTGCACACTCATCACATTAACTTGCACAGCCCCTTTGTAAAAGGGGGGGCACATTCACATGCCTCACAGGTAGCCATAACATAACGCCATCCTGTGTCCCCGGTGCCTATAATGCTAAGTTATCTAACCAGTTGGATGAGCACAAGATGGGAGAAAGAGAAGGAAAAAAAAGAAAAGAAAAAAGGGGGAAAAAGGGAAAATCTGTACTTTTGAGGACTTTTTTAAGTTATAACTTTAATTGATTATCACAAGGGGGATTCTTTTATCAACTATTGTAGGTCTTGAAGAGGTCTTGGTATTTATGAATATGGTTTACTATGGAGTTGATTTTGCCGCGTGAAAGGGTATTTGATGCGACTCTCCTGTACCATTCTTCTTCGAGACTTCTTTCTGGCTTTCTCATGTGCCATGAGAGATTGAGTAGGCATTCTGTGGCATAGTGAATTGGGAATTCTATTTCCCCACAGCTACAGTAAGGAGAGTTGGCTAGATGGAATCTGTATAGGTATGTCGGGAATGGGCCGTGTCCAGTGAAGAAAAGGACATTCGCTCTGTCCCAGTTGGCAGCGTAGAGAGAAATTTTCGGTATTATGTTATATGTGGAACGACCTGTTTCGTCTTCTTCCCATTCCTTTTGCCATCTTGTCATCATATCGTTTTGGAGGAGGTTCTTCAGAAGAGATCTTGGAAGCTTCATTAAATTAGTCACAGGTAGTACACAGAAGTACAACTATGCCCTAACCGGGACTCAAATCCAGGACTCCCATACCACGAGGAAAACACACTACCTCTGTGCCAAAACGCCGGCTCTCTTTTTATTTAAATGTATATAATCGTTGCATATTTAAATGAACGCATAAATATTTGTATGCTTGCGATGCATTAAAATATTTTATATATTTACACATTTACAATCGTTAAATGTTTAAATGTATGCAATCGTGCATAACTATTTGTATTCTTCTAATATAAACAAGTAGTTTATAAATTTATATGAATGTAATCGTTACATATTTAAATGTATGCAATTGCACTCGACTACTTGTATTCTTGTGATACATACAAGTAAATTGTATCTTTTTATGTAACTGTTATACATTTTTTTAAAAAAAAGCAATACTTTTTTGCCCTTTTTCTAAATTTATCGAAAATAAATATTGTTAAATATAAAAATTTGAAATTCGTCGCACTTTTTATCGAAGCATATGTCGGTTAGTTTTTACTATGAAAAAAAAACTGAAGCTATCCTTTTGATGGAAATGTTCCTTAGTTTCCAGCAAACATTTTTATTAAATTTAATCACCTTCAATGCTCACCTGTAAATCCAGCAAATCAATAGCGTTAATTCTATAATGTCTACTGACGTTCATAAATTACATCTTATATCACCAAATAGTTAAATTATACTTGAATAGTAATTGAAAGGCATTCTGTAAAGTTAGTTACGTACGTATTCTGCTAAATTCATTGGCAAATGAATTTAAACAAATCAGTCCAAAGTTGGTCAAAGTTTTATTTTAAATTAGATCTCCAAATTTTAGATGGGATGGGATTCAAGTTTTGATTCTGCAAGTTGACATCGTGAAGATTCAAATGAAATAAAAATTGATCTAATCTGTACACTGATTATTATTGAGGGACTCTATAGTGTTTTTTATAGAAAATAAGTTCAGGAGCGTTTTTGAGATTTATCACGAATATTGGGAGATAGAGGAAATGTTTAGGTACTGAAATATAAAAAAAATGATTAAATTGGCTTAGGGATTTATAATTGACTAATTGGTTCTTTGGTTTTTCCCATTATTTTATTTGCATGAATGTGACATTTATTCATTATAATAGCTATTGGAAATAGTAGTTCTGATTCATATAAATAATATAAATATTCTTAATATTTGTGTTTTTATTCCTTCTAGATAACTCGCAATGAGTCAGATTTTCCCTCCTTCTCCAAAGCCACCATCAGCAGCCAATGACGAATCATCTTTGGATGACTATGAAGAAGCTCTTCTTGATCTCGGCGATGAAGATATGGAATACTCGCACCATCTTCAATCTGACCATTATAATGACAATGAACCGCGCATGTCATCTGTGACCCCCGCTGATTGGGAAGAAGCAGAATCTTTCATGGCCAACAGCGAGAGTTTTCCCATCAGCACCCCAGCCAGCAGCTCTGGGACTTCTCCACTGCCAGGACTTTCCAGCCATGGAATGTCGCCAAGCATCAATAATAACGCCAATGAGCAAGCATTCCCATTCAGCATTCCTGAAGACCCTGATCAGTCTCTGTCTTCTATCAGCGATGTCCTGCAAGTGGAGAAGGACTTCATGGAATTTGTGAGGTCCTTTCCTCACAATGTTGCTACTGTACCTTCAGTACCTCAACCATCCTCTGTTCCAACGACAAAGAAGTCTCAGGGCGATTCGAACGCGAAAGTTGGATTAGACCATTTAGACAATCTTTGTAAGCTGATGGAACAACTGAGTGACTTGAAAGAGACGAATGTGAAACTGAGACGAAGGATTCAGTACTTGGAAGACATCAAAACACTCCAAGAGATCCACAAAGAAATGGCGGACGACAGAAAGCTGTGCAGTTCAGGACTAAGCGAAGACGAGATTCAGCAACTGAAGAACAAATCCAGAGATTCTGAAGAAAGTGAGCAGTCCAAAGACAGCAATGTGGGTAACGAAGACACACTGGAAGTGCCTTCTACGGAACATTTACTTGGATTATATCGCAGCAAAACAGCAAACCAAATCAATGAGCGAGGTCACAAAAGTCGGAGTGCAGCCATAAATAAGGAAAGAAGGGAGAGAAGTAAGTCAGTCGGACATCCGAGTCAGTCCGTTAAAGGTAAGAAACGTCCATCACGTTGGTCAAAAGTGAAAGAGGTTCTTGGTATTGAAAAAAACGAGGAACTTTCGGCAAATGGATCGGATGCAGCTCCCAACGCAGAACCTGTCGAAGAAACGTGCGATAGAGATAAGGATAAAAGTAATCGTAAGATAAGCGAGCATTCCAAAAGCTATAAACTCTCAGGTTCCAAATCTCACTCGAGCGTCTTGTCATCCAGAAGTTTCTCAGAAGCAGAACGCCAGAATGCTCAGACTGTACTTCCAAGTAAGTTATTCTTTGAATATGAATTTAAATTAATTTCTTTTCTTTTCTGATGTCTACAGAATTAATTATTGTTTTAATAAATGTCATTTTTTCCTAAAGTAATTTTTTAGGTTCTTGAGGTTTACTTTTTTTGCTTTTAAACTGATGTTCAAAATTAATATAATGTTCACATTTGTCTAAAAAAATATTGAATAACTTTGAAGAAACTAGGTATGTATATGTAGTTCAATAAAAGAAAAATTTCATGCCTTGTTATGCACTCTCGTCATTAAAGTTAATCCACGCACTAATGGACTAAAAGATGAGCAAGCAATATTTTTTTAAAAAAATTTAAGTCGATTTATACTTAGATCAACAAAGAAAATTTTTATTTTAGTTAATTTTTATTAAATAATTATAATTAACATAAATAATTTATCAAAAAGGTTATTGATTTATGAAAGAACTAAATTCGTGTTCTTCACCTTCACGAGAAAAATACTGAAATCCTTGCATTTTACCGATTGAGCTACTGCCTGTTGATTTCAATTTTCATTACAAACTGCTAAAACTCTATTTTAAAGTATTAAAAATTAATTAAATTTAATTAATGAATTAATATTTGATAAAACTGCATTAACATCTAGTGACACCCACTATAAGTTTTGAAAAATGCATTTGAACTTCAGTGGATGAGTTTAAAAAAATTTATAGATGATTCAAAATTGGAAAAAGATATATCTATATATAGTATAAAATGAAGTCTCCTGAAAAGCGTCTGTATATTGGAGCCCTAAAAACTCGAGAAAAAGTTTACAAATATTGGAGGTATTTATATCATTTTGTAGAGCATTTACTTGGAAAGGTTTTAGTACGTTTACAATCATATTAAAATAAAAAGGGGAGTTTTATAATTGCGATTTTAATTTCTCCACGCATGTATGAAAACTGCAAACTGCGTATGTGCAAATAGTAAGAGCTGTGGTATGCGTATTCAATACATTTCTTTTCTTACATCTGATTTTAAACAGTGATTCAAAACTCATTATGCCGAAATGAAGGAAATCCAACTTCGAAATTATCTGTGTTTTGTCTACGGACATATATTTTTACCTTTGTAAAAGACTAAATATTTCTTAATGTATGCTGTAATAATTGTTTTGCAGCTATTTTCGATAATTTCAAAACATATCTTTATGTTTATTTGATGTTGCAATTATTAAATAGTCGACTGAGAATTCATAATATTTTCCTTTATAAATTATGTCTTAAAATATATTATTATCCTTAAATATATTAAAATTTTTTCATAGGTACATAATTCTTGTAAATAATTCAATACAAATTTCCTCTAATTAATTTACTTTTTCTGAAAAATTGAAAACATCATGCTTTGAAAAAGAAAAGAAAAATATTGCTTCTTGTTATCATAGGATTTGTTCTTAATTGCGCTTTTAAAAGTTTCTGACTTTTTAAACCTATGAATTTTATACGTCTCCCTTAATATTCTATATTTTATGAAACTAAAACCGAAAATATGATATTTTTAGGTTGCAAGAGATAATTTAATTAAATAAGCTGCATAATCGATTCTAATCTCATTAGCTTTTACTCGTACGCATGGAAATCACAATGTAAAATGTAATCAAACCGTATGCATGCGAGAATTTTCAACTGTAATTGGGGAACGGAAATTTTCTATGGCAGTTGGGGTAATACAGATTAGAAATTTTTAATTTATTATATTCTTTTTTAAATACATAATAATTGATTAATTATTAGTGTTTAATTTTAAATTAACCAAACAGTAAGAAAATAGTTTGAAATAATTGTTCGAAAACATATTAAGCCTAACCTCATAAGCGTGGCGGTAAAAACTGAATCTTACTCATTTGGCGGAGGGAAATGAAAATTTTTGGTGATAAAGTTAGTTTTTAATTAATAAAAAATATTCACTCAATTAAACGGAATAAATAGTAGCCTAGAGATAGATTATAGTCTATTCTAAACTATAATTTATCCCCATGCTAAATTTCATCCAATTTCATTTTGCTGCTCTGGCGTAATTGACAAACATCATCCATCCGTCCAATCTCTAACAATTATAATAGTAGTACAGATCATTTGGATAGTTTGTTTTGGAAGTTGCTTAAATCCATTTTTGCTTTGTTTCAGAAAAATTAAAGATTATCATATAAGTTAATTCAGAAACCGGAATTCATGAAGTCAAGTCTGACAATATTTGTAATAATTTAATATAATTTGACAATGTGAACTTTCTCCAGATGAATTTAAATAAAGTAATATATATTTTCAAACCGTAAACGTACTTACACCATTTTCATAAATAGTCAACTCTAAAAATCATTTAAGTTAAATAATAAAACATTAATTATTACTTAAAGTGTATTATGTATTAATCCAATTTATATAAATTATAACAAGAAACGAATATAGGAGTAATATTTTTTCATTTTGATTATATTATTGCAACATAAGAAGTCACTGTAATTTTATTTTTCATTTGATACCAATGGGCCGAGATAGCCTGGTTGGAAGGGCGTTGACTTCGCATCCCTTGGGTCGTAAGTTCGAACCCGCAAGGCAAAGAATCTCCGTGTGTGGCAGTAGCTGGCATTTGCCATGTCCTCCATCTCGCGAGGCCCGGGGGTACTGGGTCAGAGGTGATCTTTCTCTTTCCAGATCTAAATTACGATCTGTGGATGAATGAATGAAATCTGCCCCGTAAAAAGTGTTTGTGACGATTGTGAGCTAGAAGTCAGACTTATACCTTCGGATGCTCAAGGTCGTAATCTCAGAAGCTAATTTACTCCTCCTACCGTTTTAAAGCGGGGCACTAGAACAAAAACAATTTGATATAAATTAATATTGATTTTTTTTCTTAAATGATGTTAATTTGAAATTACATATTTTTGAATAAATTGAAATATGTAGGAGAACTCTCGATTTATGAAATTAACCAACTAAAGCAACACTACTCTGTTACCTACGTCTATTAAAATTAGACTTAGGTTATTTCCATAACCAATAGTAACGCATGTTCTTTCACTGGTTAAATTTAAAGTAAAATCTCCGAAGTCATTTTTAAGATATTATACAGTAATTAATTATAAATTAATCAGTGTACAATATCTTAAAATAATAGATCATTAAAAAAATAGAATTCGAGACTTTTACAAATATCCGTATTTCAGATCTCCATGAAGTCGAAAAATACATTTTTAGAATTTTACCTGTTTGTCTGTCGATAGCATAAAAAATTGAGCTGGATAGATGAAATTTGGGTACATTATACCAAATTTGTTGATTTCTATGAAATTTTAAATGAAATCCGTTCAATGGTAGTCTGTCTGGCTATCCAAATATAAGTTAATACGATAGCTATAAAGCCATGAACGCTATATAGATACAATTTGGTAAACAGTTTCAGAATCTAAAGAGTTTATAACTATCAAATTTGGTAGAAAATCCATTAAAGGATTGACTTTCTGTCAGTCATAACTTTTATAAGCAAGCAAATTTTATTCGAATTCGTAAGGGCTTAAATATATGACAAGTATGATTTTTTTACTGTAATTGTAACACTGTTTCCAATTCTGGTATTAAAAACATTTATAAAACATAAATTCGATTTTCGTATACAATTAACTTCATATCAAAAATTAATCTTTAATAATCGAGCGTTAAATTCCGTAAAAAGGCTAATTTTGCGAGTTATTTGCATTTCGTAACTCTTACTCGCCAAATCGCCTACGTGTGATTTCACCAATAAGTGATTTCCTTACTTACTACCTTTTTTTGACGATTACTATACTGTCTCTACAGTGCGTATAGCAAAAAAGTAATAAAATGACTTAACCCATTCACCCTGCCAACCACGAATATACTCTTGGTTGGAAGGGTGTTACCCATTTCCAGCACGAATACACTCGTGATATTCTCAATATATTATGAAGTACAACTTGTGAAACTTACAAACTTTTTATGACCCCAAACATAAATATACAATTGTAAAAGCTGGAAAAAAAGCTACAAATAAATAGTTTTTACAAAAAATTCTACTTTATTTAACCCATTCCCTGCCAAGCCTAAGTGGTATGAGGTTATTCCCATTGCCAACCACGAGTATACTCGTGTTTAGTTTTTATACATGTAAATGATCATTTATGACAAAATATGTGCATTTATTTTGAAATAATAAAACTTGGATAAACAATAACACTCAAAACAGAAATGGGAATGGGAATAACCTCATACAATTTAGGCTTGGCAGAGAATGGGTTAAATAAAGTGGAATTTTTGTAAAAACAATTTATTTGTAACTTTTTTTTCAAGTTTTTACACTTGTATATTTATGTTTGTGGCCATAAAAGGTTTGCAAATTTTACAAGTCGTGCGTTATAATATATTGAAAGTATCACGAGTATATTCGTGCTGGCAATGGGTAAGACCCTGCCAACCACGAATATACTCGTGGTTGGCAGTGAATGGGTTAAGTCATTTTATTAATTTCTTGTTATACGCAGTGTAGAGATATGTTAATATTGCTTTCAAAATAAACGATCCATATGTTTCATGTGAGCATGAATTAACTCCAAAGAAGAAAAGGTGAGAATCCATGGACCAACCATCTTATTCTGGGAATACAAACGGAGGACCCCTTGTCTGTTCCTCTTCGTGGTGGCACGTAATCGGTAAATGGGGAGGTCTTATTTTTGTTTCGGCCGTTTGAATCCGAGCAATATTTATGAACTCAGGAACGTATTCATGAACTGCGAATGACAAAACACTCGTCGCACTCCGTCTTTGTCACGAATCTTTTTTCTTCTTTCTTTCTTCTTCTTTTCTGCCAGCGGAGCGAGTGCCAAGAAACGCAGCGCGCGAGCAAAAGAGGAGTGGGAGAAACAAATTACCTGATCTTCTACGCGATATTGCACATCAAGGGCTTCTTAATATCTCGCCCCCCGATCTGCTGCCTTGCACGGCTCTCTTTTGCTGAGGCGACCTACTAAGGGGCTGTAGCGCAGAATTTCGGAAACCAAAATAACGCACAAATTATGTTTTGACTTCTTTCTTTGCTCTGACATGGCATTGGAGCAATCTAGCGTAAGAGAAGTGTGACTTTTATAAAACAAATACAAAGGAAAAAAATAACTAAAAAAAGAATAAAATCGAACATCGTAACATGACATATTTGGTTTGTGTATCTATTTGGACATTATTTTTTTTTAATTTTACTCTTATTAATAGCATATAGGTCCACATAAATTTAAGCTAATGTCATCCCAACGTGCATCTGTGAAGACGTAGTAGCTTCAACAAAAAAAAAACTATTATGGAAAAATATGCTTTAAAATATATTTAAAAATTTAATAAGGTTGCAGAATAATTAGCATGGAAATAAGTATAATTTGAAAATTTTATTAAGGTTGCAAATTAATTGGCAAGGAAATAAATATCATTTTAAAAATGTATGAAGGTTTCAGAATAATTCGCATGGAAATAAGTGCTGTAAAAATTAAAATGAAAAATTTATTAAAATTTTGAAAAGTTACATGTAAATGAAATAGGTGGTAAACTTCATTTCAGTGTGTTTGTCTAGAAATATTTACATATATTCTTTGTATTGGTGTTTTGAATGTTCTATTTTATTTTATCATGCTTCTTCAACTGTATTATAACATATACTATGTGTTTCTGCTAGTTTGTGAGCAGTTTTGTGAATTTAACTTGTGTATTTGCTTTCCCCCTCTTTTTTATCTTTGCATTCGTGCCTGTCTTTATTTTCGAAATTTATCCTACTGTTAATTGTGAAATGACTTACATCTGTAAGCCTTGTGGTATACTTGTTGGCACACGAGGAGTTTATACTTCGAGAACCAATCAAAAAAAATGAAAAGTTATCTTTTTTTTTTCTCATGAATGAAGTGTACAAAGAGAAAAAAAATACGGTATTCTTGAAAAGTTTCAATTCAAGATTTTAACGAATTTATACGTTTCAAACTTCACTGGATCCAAACAACATATTTTATCACATGAGAACATTATGTTGTTTTCGGTTGAGGTTTTTGAATAGTTGAAACTCAAAATCGTGTAGGCAATGAAGCATATAAGGCATTATGCATCAACATCTTTTAATCACATATATTTTTACCCACTTTTACCAGTATTGCATTATTATTATATACGCTTCTTCGAAAGTATATGGATTTTAAAAAGATTGACCTGTTTTTAACAATATTGTTTTATTATTACAGACGTTTCTTTGGCAGAAGATGCATTTTAAACGGCTGACAAAGAACTATGACATCGTAGCTGTTATTTCATCTCAAAATCAGTCGAGCTCCAAAACTTTGTTTGGCAGCAAGAAAACCTTTTAATGAAAATTTAAAAGAATTAACATTATTTATAATATGCACATAGAGACCGATAGGGAAGTCTCGAGATTGTTTCAAACCGGTTTAAGCAGGTTAATGACTTAAATCAATTAAGACAAATAATGCTTTTAAAAATAATAATGTTCTCACGTGATAGCTTGAAATTTGCGATCATAGATTTCATTTTCTTTTTTTTAATTATTATTATGTTTTTCTCTAAACATTGTTTGTGTCTAAACACGATAACAAAAAAAAAACAAAAAAAAAACTTGGAGTTGAACGAATGAAATTTGGCTTATGAACTTTTCAACACATTTGTAAATAATTTTAAACAAACATTTGTCTAATATATTTTGAAGGGAATCCATTTGAGAAAGTCTGCACAATAATCATAAAATGAAGAGAGAACGATAAATAAGATTTGTTGTACAAATTTAAGATGAAATAATAGATATGTATCAAATATGGAATCAAATTCCTTAAAAGGTTGATCATTCTGTTCCCTTGCGTGCATGTAATCATAACAATTTGAAAATGTAATAAATTAGGTTTGTTTGGAGTTTATTAGCGGAAGAACCATTTTTGATTAAACAGTGCCAAACATATAATGAGATTTAATCCTATTTTAGAAGTTTTAAAAGTTTGTTTCTAAATTGCGTCATTTTCCTGGACCTGTCAACTTGTAAAATATATAAAAATTGATAGCATAATAAAACACAAAGTTATTTAAAAATCAAATCAAGAAGTAAAAGCCAATCATTTTTTAAAAAGGTAAAACGATCCCGATGGGGACCTTCATGAAAAATGTCTTTTAATTTGTTGCGAGTAGAGTTAAAGTACCGAGTGCGTTCATTGTTAAATTGTGGACATTCTATTAAGATGTGAAGAACCATCATAGGACACTGGCATACTGTACATTGGGGTGAGAGATTCCCCAACAGCAAATGTATATGCTTGAGCCGTGTGTGTCCAATTCGTAATCTGGTAAGAATTATTTAAAGTTTTCTATTAGGCAAACAAGGCCAACAGATAATTAGATGTTTCATTGTTTAAAGTTTATTTTCCTCTGTAAGATCCCACTGGGTTTGCCATTTTGAATGCATACTGGATTTAACATGATCTTGTAGCGTCAGCCTTATAAGCCAGATAATATCCTTCGAGCTGAAGGGTCCCTTTTGCTTGATCGGTATGATACTCGGCTACAGGCCCCAACGTCGCAGGTTCGT
>JAOUZG010015602.1:756093-782100 GCA_026289955.1 Argiope argentata | reverse complement strand
ACAGGCCCCAACGTCGCAGGTTCGTACCGCGACCTTCAATCCCTACAAGCTTTTAGGTCTTTTAATGGAATAACAGATTTTAAAATACTGGTAGCAGATTTCGCTAGACTGTCTGCTAATTCATTTCCTAGTATACCAACTTGCGAAAGAACCCAGCAGAAAAGAACAAACAGTGAATCTCTTGCAAGTGAGATTATCTTGTAGCTCAAGAATGCTAAAAGTCAGCGGATGAGAGAAACGGCGAAATGATATCAACGATTCCAAGACACTTTTGCAGTCTAAATAAATGATATAGCTATCAGGTGGACTGATAAAATCAATAAAAAGTTTGATTATACTATTCCCTTGTGTGTAGGCAATCGTGAAAATTTAAAAATATAATAATTTATCTAAATAGCATGTAGTTCCAAATTTTGGCATTTGAAATGAACATCTTTATTAATTTTTAAACCACATCAACAAAAGGATTCGCTGTTTCTCTGTCTGTAGTTTCACAAGATGTGAACATGGTAAAGATTTGAATATACTAAATTTAGAATATGATATAGTGATTTCTTTTGTCAAATTTTGTTTTCAGTCTGTCTAAAAACTGGGTGTCCAAAATGCATATTCGATGTTTTGGCAGTTGTGTATTAACCAGATCCCAAGAATCACTCGACAATAATTTCACATTATTAGGCTCCTTTACATTATTAGAATGCATTTGAGGACACATCAAGCAGACCACTTTCTCTATTTTGATTTTAAAATAGCACATGAACTTTATACCACATTTATAAATTTAACTTTTATTTAATAATAATCTCCCAAGCTGTAGGGACTTGAAAAAACTTTCTTCGTGATTTCTCAGAAACCTGCAAATTTCTTAAGAAGTAAACAGACGCCATATTCGGCGTCATTAGGCCCGAAGGTCTGCTCTATAATTCCTTTCAAATGATTTTTGAATCACATATATCGCATGAAGTAGTTTTCAAATAGTGTGCTAAAAATGAACATTATTATGATAATAAATGAGCATAAGGAAGAATGATATTGTTAAGAATTTGGAATATTACTTCTTTGGGCAACATATCTTCTGTTGGAGAAAATAGTTTTCTATCTATAATAACAGCTGCTGAATGGTGACGTTTCGGGTTTTGGCATCAAATTTGACGATTTGGTGACGAATTTAGCTTCAGTGGTGAAAAAAAATGAAAGATATTGTACATTCGAGAGTCTCGACGACAGTTCCATTAGGATTCCAGTTCTAGCGTTTGTTTCATAGCATTCGAAGCTCTATCACGTTATTTATAAATAACAGAAGTTAAAAATTGAGATATAGTGAAAGAATGTCTAAATAAAGTCTTTTTTGGAGTACTCTTTAAGTGTTTTACACTATTATAGTGACTTAATAACATTTTGCTGCTTGCATGCTTTGCTACTTGCATGCTTTTATATACAACCTTTCTTGTATACGTTTTATCTGTGTGTTTGCTAACGTGCTTACGAATAAAGTAAAGTGTCTTTTTCTGCTATTGAGTCTGCTCTTTACCGTACTACCCACAAACGGATTTTGGAATTTTTTTTGTAATAATATGTAATGTATGGTAAGGTTTCAAAGCGAAAGAATTACAACTATCTCAGCTATGTCGCATGTTCTTTATGATTTTACAAACCCTTATGATTTGTAATTGAATCAGCAGTTTCTTATCGTTTTCCTCCTATTAGAGATATTTCCCATTTCGAAATTAAAAGAATTCTGATCATTATTATAAATCTTCTCTTTCTATGGCTTGCTGTTTACCGATAGTATATGTGGCCGCGTACATTTTGGAATAGCTATGGAATGGATTCACCTAAACTTTCATTCAAAAATGTAATGTTTGTTACAAATCAAATGATCGTATATTTACTTCATGGTTCAAAAGTCCCGGGAAACCCAGAATTTTAATAATTTTTGGAATAAATTTAATATTTTCAAAGATTTTTGCACCATATTATCCGCTAACTACTTTTGATAATGGGTTTATTATATTATAGGCCTTTGGTCCGGAAAAAATATTCAGTTAAATATTCCTGTCATTTCAGCATAAATAAAAATGCATCCATCTTTTACGAGCAAATCTGATTGAGTTATGAAGTTTTAAATATCACTATTTTAGGATAATTGATAAATTCATAATTTTAGACTGAACATTTTGGAGAAATTCTGGATTTTAATTGGTGAATCTTTTTTGGGACCATCAATGAAATAGTCTAAAGTCTCGCATTTTCTTGAGATATTAATATTCATATTTTCGTAACATTTATTTTACTTATCATAGAGCAGACCTTTCTTTTAATTGAAAACACTTGAGTCTCAAAAACATTTTATTAAATATAATTCACATGAGAGCGGATATTCACAAAAATAAAAAAAAATCGTATTACATCGGAATATTTTTTGATCCAAATTGAAGGGAAGAAAAAATATTATTTTTATGAGGTATATTTTATTTTAATATTTACTATTTTTAAATTAAGTGTTGAGACGTTATTACAATAAACATCCTGTACATATATAAAGTGTGTTTGCTTTTAATTCTTCAGAATTATTGTATTAATATTATAAATATTTTTAAAATTATCAGAAACTTATTTCATGCGCTTATCATTCTAGAAAATATGTTTCATGTTTATTTCATATCTTATAGACTTGTTAAAAATTACACTTTTTAAAATTTAAATTCCATACGACTTAAATTGAATTTTTTAAATTCGACTTTTATCAGCATCATAGTAAAACGTTGATAAGTTTTCCCCAGAACGCGTAACGTGTTCATGAATGTTAAATTTTATTTTTTAATTTGTGTGAAATAAATTTTAAGAAACATGTTTTAAATATTTTTAAAAATTAATTAAAAATAGGAACTTTATTCAAAGAACAAAAATTGGTATCTTTAAAAAGACAATTTTTTTAAATTTTAAAATGATGTAGAAGTGATTTCTCTCCTATAACGTTTGTAAATATTATAGTAAAGGAACTCAGAAATTGCTTATAATTTTTAACTAACTAAGATTTTAAAATGAAAGCTTTTCGAGGTGCGCATTTTCCCTCTCCAAGTATATATGCGACAAGTTTGATAGTGCCGGCGTACTGGCATAAGGGTAACCCGTCTTCCCCGTGATCGAGTCCTGGTTCTGTAATGGGCTCCTTTGTGTGGGTGTGAGCAAGCGAATGTGACACATGCAGTAGCTAAAGCGTACCCTTGACACTAGTTAGCGCTACTTTAAAAACAAGAGACGCTCACTTAGCTTAAATCGCTGATAAATAACTGTCAGTGGACTTAAGTAAGTACCATAAGTTGCACCACAGCAAGTTTGGTAGTTCTAGGTCAGATGGTCTAGCCCGTAGGTAGTCATTACACATAGCAAACAAGCATTCAACTTTATTAGTAGTAAAATTGGAGAGTAAAATTGCCAAGAGCCTTTTTTTTCTAGTCTTTAAAAATTTAAACTATTAAAATGAATTATCTTTCTCTTTTGATCATAAATATTATGAAGTGTGTCTGAAAGGTTTTTGTAAAAGTTTTGTAATATTTAAGGAAATATTTAATTTTTATACATTAAAAATTATATTTTTATTTCGCATGAGTAACAATATAAAAGTAAATTATCTAGTGAAACATTTTAGAAGAATTGAATCATTTAAATAGAATTTTCAGTAATTTTAATGTTTCGTAATATGAAGAAAAAAAAGGAAAAATCAATACTACTTTGCGGTCAAATTTCTACATTTAAAGAATATATAGAAATTTCTTAGTTATTAATATTATTCTATTATAATTATTATTTAACTCAAGAACTAGGAAATATATTTCTCAAGTTATTGGTGGGATTTTGAAGAAATCATTTAATAAACTTTTGAATAAAAATTTTTTGCTATAAGCTTATTCTTAGCTCAAAAGGCGCATTTCTTCCAATTTCCAAACCATTTTGGTTTTGTAACATATATTTTTGCTTTAAAATGTTCTTTTAATATTTTATACAAAAATTCAATAACATTTTATAAATGTTTTCCAAAAATTGGTCTTAAAAATAGTTCCAAACCTTATGAAGAATTTTTACAGCTAATAAAACAGTTTATTTTACATAAATTCAAAACATGAAAATAATTGAATCCAAAGCGAAGCTGAAAACAATTATATATAATTTCCTCAGACGCGAGTGGCAACGAAGAAAAATGAATGCAACTTTCGATATTTTCATTCAATAATGAAGCTACGTTTCTATTGGTAAATTTTAAGTCTTTTTTGCTTAGTTTCACAGTATATTGAATAAAAGAAAAATGCTTAGGAAAATTTCTTTTTCGATAGTGAGACTTAATCTAAAAGTAAGGCGAGTTTTACAGCATCGGAGAGAAGATCGCATTTTCGATTTTTTCCATTCAGCAGACCACGTATAGAATTTTATCTCTCCAGCTTGTATAGTTCTTGGGTTATCGTATTCACATGCGCATGAGAAGACAGAAAGGTAGTATCATTATTTTTTTCGGTCAGTAGGATGTCCGAATTCTAGAAATTCGTTAAATTCTCAAACTTGAGTTTTCCATTGATGATAATACTTTTTTTGGAGAATATTTTGGATCCGAAAAAGTAAAGCAGCATTAAAATGCGCACGTTTTTTAGAACATCCTTAGAGATCAAGAATTTTAAATTGCATGTTTATTTTTATCATGTCAGAACATGACTTTGCTTTGGGAATGAGTTTTGTGGCGTCAACAAATGTCCATAGGCGAAAAATAAAATTTTTATTATCTGCACGAGTATCTCAAAAAATCAGCTTTTAACGTCGCGTTGCCATTGCATTTACAAAAGCTCCGTTTAAAATATAAGTTAATGAGAACAGAAAATAAAACCTATAAAAATGTTATTTTGAGCGCTTGATGATATGAAATAAAATAAATAGGAAACGTGATACTTTTTTAAACAATAAATGCGAGACAAAGTTTTTTTGGATCATTTCCAAAACTAAACTGACTCATTCGACGAAACCATTAAAATGAATAAAAATATAATTTAACTTGCTCGAGCACGTGGTGCTTGGCCGCTCAAGAAATGATGTTCTGACATGATACATTGAAATATGCATAGCAGATTTTATTTTGATCTTTTTTCATTTTGAAAGCAAATAAGCGTTCGTTATAATGGCATGATACTAAAATAAGCGGAATAATATTTTGCCTTCTATATTATCACTGAAATTAAAATAATTTATTTCGAATTTGTATTCATTTATGTTTAGTGTTGTAAAATATCATATTATGAGTTTTAAAATATGATTATTGGAACATTATAAAAAAATAATTTACATTTTTATAACTCAAATGAAGAAACGTTTGGTAAATCAATTTAAAATCAGAAAAGAAAGTAGCAATTTTTTTTAATATTATCTCATTTTTCGTTGTTATAATATTATCGTACAATTGCACAGTATATTTAGTCTTCTTTTGTGAAATTTTTTATCATTGGAACAATTAGTAATTAAAATTACATTTGAATTCATTAAATTCTCTTTGTGTGTGAAGAAGAATTAAAAAACGTAATAAATTAGGAAAATTTCAAAATTTTATGTGTTGTTTCTTTAAATCAATTTGCACTTTCTAATAAAAAGAACTGAAAGCTTCCTTTTTGTGATCTACTGAATTGCTCTTTTCGTTCTATTAAATGAAACATTCTATTACGGCGAAATGTTAAAATTATGTGTGGAATTTCTTGTAATTCTGCCCAATAACTAATTTTCATACTTTGTAAGATTTTCTTCAACTTTTCTTTGGAAAAATATTTTAAATAGAGAATAGAATTATGAATTCGAATTCAGTTTATTTTTCCTTCTTGTTTAGAAAAAGAATGAAAAGAGAATGCATTGTAATTGTAAAAAAATCGATTTCAAAATTTCATTAATTTTTTCAAATTTCAGACCTCCATGAGATCGAGAAAAATAATTTTGGAACTATTTTTTTCGGCCAATCTCTTTACAAATCTTTAAACTCTTCAAAAATTCTTGTAAATGAAACTAGGCCAAATTTCAAACCTCAAACTTAAAGCTTTCTATCGAATGCAATATATTCAGAAGTTGATTAGGTTTTTTTTTATTCGAGTACACAAGGGAACTCAGTTTTCCCACAATATGAAGATCTAAATGAATTAAATTTTGAAGAGTCTTTCAGTTCATAAACCACAATGTGTGTTCAAAAAGTAAGTTACTCCCGTTTCCTCGCAGATGATATCATGGTGAAACAGGAGCTAAGATCCGAATTTATTATTGTTTATTTATTTATTTATTTATTTATTTATATAGATTTATATATATAGAAGATGATAAGTGAGTTCTACAACTTACAAAAATTGCAATTTCATTCGGATAGTGAAATCCGTTGCTGCGTACTAGAAGAAAAAAATTTAGCGTCTGCTGGAAACTTACACCAACGTTGAAGTATATGGTACAGTACATTTTTTTTGAGCAAAACGTTTAACGAATATAGAGATTCATCGTGAAATATTAGGAGTGTATGGGCCAGATACGGTGTCACGTCCAGCCGTTGTGAAATGGTGCCGGAAATTCGAGAATGGTCGGTGAGACTTTATTGATGTGGAAAGACAAGAAAGACCAACAACTATGAGCTCATCAAGCGTGGTGAGATGGGAGGAAGATATAATTCTCAGCAATCGGAGAGTGAGCATCGCAAACATTGCACAGAATTTAGGAATATCCGTTGGCATTCCATTTTTCAACGACGACCAGATTCAGACACCTGTTCTGAACCGACTCTAGGACCAAGAAGTTATTTTCTATAGTCAGGGCATTGAAAGGTTCCGACAAATGCTTCCAGAGACTTGGAAATTATATGGAGAAATAGCATGCTGGTATATATGCCATATTACATTGTAGCGGACTTGTCTATAAAGTATTTAAGATTCTAATTGTTTGAGTGTAACTTACTTTCTGAAAGCTACTAGTATAAATCTCTACCAAATTTTGAGCTAAGCCATCAGCGAGTTGACATTTTGTACATCCGCATGCAAATTAATGAGATAATTAAAAAATTCAGCAAATTAGATTTAAGGAAATTTAGTCAATGATTCTGAGTTTAAATTTATGAATTCTTTTAATCGGTCGAAAAAAGGTATCCGAAATGCATATTCCGTTTTCTTTACAATCCTATTAACCATAAAACTTTCATTTGTGGGACGTTATAAGGAAAAATCTGAGAAGTCATAGCGTTTACGACCTGACCCAAAATTCACATTTTTATTATTATTTATTTATATATATATATATATATATATATATATATATATAATCGTATTCAAATTTTCAATCGTCAATAAATTACTTTTTATTTATCCCCTCAAATTTCATTAATTTTTCTAAAAATTGTATTAGATGACATTTGATGTTAATATAGTTTTTTCAAATATTAATTCATTAACTTTTTATTGCCAACTAGCTTCCTCGCTAAAAGTCTTTTATTCCCCACCGCCAAATAAGTTACAAATTCATTTTGCCCCCCCCCAAGCTAATGAGGTCAGGCATAACATGTTTTTTACTGATTATTTCAAAAGATTCTATTTATTTTCTTTGTGTTTCAAGCATTTAAAACTAAACATTGTTAATGAATCGATTTTTCAGATTCATTTTAAGTACTTTCAAATTAAAATAATACAGAATAAAAAAAATCTAATCTGTATTGCGTTACTCCAACTGGCATAGAAAATTCCCACATTTTGCGTTGCCTCAATTGGCGTTGAAAATTCAATGCGAATATAATTTTTTAAACAATTATTTATGGTAAGTGTAATTATTAGACTGGGATAGCCTGGTTGGTAAGAGGCGGATTCGCATCCCTTGAGTAGCGATTTCGGACCCGCCAGAAGAAGACTGTGTGCGTGGTGGACGCTAAATGTATCTTAGTTATCCATGTTGAAAGTAATATCTCTGGGGCTACTGGGTCAGAGGTGATTGATTACTATTCCATATCTAAATTACAATTCGTGGTTGAATTAATGAAATGCATGAATGAAATCTGCTCCGTAAAAAGTGTTTGTGACGTATGTGAGCTAGAAATGAGATTTTTAGTAACTGAAATAAAACTTTTCTTTGTTGACCTCAGTAGGAAATGAATTTAAAAATATTTTTATATTACTTGTTTTCTTTACAGGGGCATAGTACCTTTATTAAAGAATAAGCAAGAAAGTTTAGATGTGATCTCTTCCGCTAGTTTTAAACTTAAAGTAATCCTAATGTTACACTTTTGAACCAAAGACAGCATAAACGTTTTTATTTATAAAGATATTATAAGCCTTTCAAGTTATCTTTCTTTATAAGCTTCTACGCTCATCTCTAGACGATTCGATTTCTCATTTACAAATTTAACCTCTTCTGTTTCATCGGTCGTCTTCGTCGGAAGAGTCCTTTCACCTCTTTTTTTAAAAAAAGAAAGAAAAAATTCAAACTCAAATGCGTAAACCTCTGACATTCAAATCGTTCAGCAACAGTTCAAATTCATCACGGAACTCCGCCAAACTTGGCTGCATTTCAGAATGAATATTCTCTTACTAGAAATAACAGCGCCTAATGGCTCGGCCTGCCCACTTGATTTGTTGTGCCTTTCTGCAAGTTTACGACTTCGAGTGCCAGACATACTCGAAACGCAGTATAATTTTATCCGAAGTAATGTAAAAGGGTAGCAAAGAGGTAATTAAAAAAGTCATTTTTTTAAAAAAAAAGAAAAGAAAATGAAGGAATGTCGGCTGGAACACGAACTTGAAGGATGTTTGGAATGCCGCGATCATAAAATTTTAGTGCCCAACCTATGATATTTTTACCTTTAATTTTTGGGGGGTGTTTTTTAGAAATCGTATCACTGGCGCAAGGTGAGTTATAAATAGAAAGAAAAGGGTTCACTTTCGTCACCTGGGAGACACTTTTTAAACAGCTTCGCACCTGAAGATATAGAAAGACAGATTGGTTGCGCGTGCCTGCCATGGGTGGAAGATGGCACAAGTTCAAGTGCCGAACAACGTACCAAATTGTTTCAAAACAACACTGGAATCTCCTGTCGAAAAATGGGTTAGTTTCGAAGGAACTCATCAACAAACGAACTCTTGGGATTGGTTACAGAAGGAATGCCAAATAACCTCTCCAGACGAAAGGAGCGGTTCTTCCTCAATAAATTAGCCGTGACTGGCTTTTAATTTCTTGTTTATGAGAAGGGGGTACGAAAAACGACAACTATTGCATACACAATGGCGGGTATTTTTAGTCCGAATTTATAACCCGAGTAAGATTGAATGCCAAAAAAAAAGATAGAAAAGAAAGAAAATATATGGAATACGTGGAATTTGCGTTTAAAAGCAATATACTAGTCTTCATTAATTTAAAATGAAAATTTCCAAACTGGAAATTCGGCTCTTCTGAAAAATGCCTTGTAAGCTTAACTCCTTGAACGGAAATGACCAAACCAGCTTGTCATAAATTTTCCTGAACAAACTGACTATAACGAGCTGGACTGGCCAGAAATTGAGGGTTGATGCTTCTTTTGAAAGAAGTATGTGTTGATATACTTGTGTGCATTTCTTCTAATTACCCTTTAGAATGTAATTTGTATAAATATGTAGGTATAAATGTTGAAACACGTACTTTTGTTTAAATACTATGTAGAACTGTAGTATATTTGTTAAACATTAATGCAGGATTAACCGACACTAATTATATTCTTATATATGTATATATAACAATAAATATTCATATAAAAGTGGAGAAACATTTTTTTAATAATAACAAATTATTTGAGCAACAAAACCGTAAGTTTATATCAGTCCCTCCTCTTAAAACTAAGAAAATTAAATCGTCTGCCAGAGCAGTACTGATTGTAATAAAAACAGTAAATAAATTGTCGTTCAAGGTGTTAATGATTCATATTAAATCAATCGGGTTCGAATGCCCTGCCGTTGGTGTGGTGTAGATGCTCGGGAGTGGTAAGATGACAATCGTCCTTAAACGACGATTGTAATCGTAGGAGTCCTCGCCTTTAAATCATCATAAATAATGAGTCTATCCAAATATAATAGCGTTACTTCGAAGCTAGATTTATAATCAGAACAAGATTGAATGACAAAAAAAAACCCAACCCACAATATATATATACACTGAAGTGACAAAACACATGGGATGATTGTTAATATCGTGTCGGTCATCCTTTTGCACGGCGAAGTGCAAATCGACGTGTCATGGATTCCACAAGTCGTTGGAAGTCCTCTGCAGGAATATTGAGCCATGCTGTCTGTATAGAATTCCATAATTGTATAAGTGTGGATGGTGCAGGAGTTTGGGCACGAACGGACCTTTCGATGATGTCCCCTAAATGCTCGATGGGATTCATATCGGGCGATCTAGGTGGCCAGATCATGCGCTGGAATTGTCCGGAATGTTCTTCAAACCAATCGAACAGTTCTGTCCCGGTGACATGGCGCATTGTCATCCATAAAAATCCCATCGTTGTGTGGGTACGTGAAGTCCATGAATGGCTGCAAGTGATCTGCAAGCAGCTGAACATAACCATTTCCAGTCAATGATCGGTTCAGTTGCACCAGAGGACCGAGTCCATGCCATGTAAAAACAGTCCACACCATTATGCAGCCACCACCAGCTTGAACAGTTCCTTGCTGACAGTTTGGGTCCATGGCTTCGTGGGGTCTGCGCCACACTCGAACTCTACCATCAGCTCGTAACAACTGAAATCGTGACTCATCTGACCACGCCATGGTTTTCCACTGGTCTAGGGACCTGTCGATATGCTCACGAGCCCAGGAGAGTCGCTGCAGGCGATGTCGGGCTGTCAGTAAAGGCACTCGAGTCGGTCTTCTGCTGTCATAGCCCAAATAAGACAAATTTCGCCGCACAGTCCTATCGGACACGTCTTTCGTACGTCCCACATTGATTCCTGCAGTTATTTGACGAAGTGCTGCGTGTCTATTAACATTGACCATTCTACACAGATGTCGGAGGTCTCGGTCGTTAAGTGCAGGTGGTCGCCCACTGAGCTGTCCATGATGGGATGTGATGCCTGAAATTTCATACTCTCGGCACACTCTTGATACTGTGGATCTAGGAATGTTGAATTCACTAACGATATCCGCAATGGAATGAGCCATGCTTCTAGCTCCAACTAACATTCCACGTTCAAAGTCTGTTAATTCTCGTCGTGCCACCATAAATCGCGAAAACCCTGTTCACATGAATAACTTGAACACAAATGAAAGCTCTGGAAAACAAACTACGCATTTATACTTTTTCGTTGCGATACTACTGCCATCTGTATATTTGCATACTGCTATCCCATGACTTTTGTCACTTCAGTGTATATATATGTATGAATGTATAAAATTTGCATCTAACAAAGAAACACTTGTATTAAATTAATTTAAATTGGAAGGTTCCAAACTTGAAATAACTTTTTACCGAAGAAGAGAACTTATCTGGCGTATGCTCAATCCTTCAGTGTCGAGTGTCCTGCCTTTGATGTGGTGTGAAAGTTTTGAACAGATGATTGCCAGCATAGCTGACCTCGTCATCGGATCGCGGCTCATAATTAACTGGTCCATCACCAAAGTGAAGTTGTTCTTCTTAACGATTCATATATTTAACTAAATTAAAGTAAACTAAATTCAGTTATTTAAATTTTATTTTTGCTCCATATTCAGTTTTTTGCTAAGATTTATCTTGTGTATATTTTATGATCTATTCTTGATTCTCTCTATGAAGCAATAACTTTATTATAGATCAATTTTTTACAATAGCATATTTTTTGCTTTGATATTCATTATATTTAATGGGTCCCAACGAATGTGAGTCTTATGAATGTAATTAATGCAAATGTATTCCTTTTGAAAAACGAATATCAGATATATATTCAATATAATATTAACTAAAAATATTTTTTTCTCCGTTTCAGAAAAAAGGATATGATGCGCTTTAAAATTTTCAAAATAATATTTGAGCATCAAACTTCTTTTTTAATTCTATATGGTGAAACTAAATAAAGTCGGACTATGGCTCTAGTGGATTATTCCCAGTGAAAAAAATATTTGGGTTATTCCGATAAATGGCTGTTTATACTTGGACGATGGCAGCGATGTGTTTTTTGAGTGCAACAATAGCGACAAAACTTGCATTTCCATGCCATATATTTTTGGAAATAGCTCAGAACACAATAATCAAACTTTTATCAACAGAAAGTCATATCAAAGCCGACGTTTTCAGGTGAATTTGCATGGAACTATATATGTGCAGCAAGATAGTGTTTTCCGATAGCACATTTTTCCATTTTCGAATCCATCATTTTTCTTTACGTTTAATGACATGCATTCCTTTGCTTTATTTTACTCTCTTGTCAAATTAAAATTATTACAAGTTTTATTACAATTTTATTCTGAAAAGATGTGCATTAATTAAACTTTAAAATAATTAAGAACTCTTTTAAGAACTTCTAAAAATTAGTATTTTTTCTGTTTACGTTTTTCAATATGTATCAGTTGCAGTGGCAGCAATCAGATAAATTAATATAAACAATTATATTAATATTAATATAAACAACTAATAATTCATTAATTAATTTTTAATAAAGATTTTAATTATTCAATGTAAGCACACACTGTATTCATAACTAACATAATTTGTTTTCTTTTTAACAAATTTATTTGTTCGGAACTTATGTAAATATTTTAATCGCCTACCTGAAGCTTCTTTTCAGACCAGTTGCTCTAGGCAGTTGCCTAGTCTGTTTAACTGAAACTCCGACGCTTCGCTTGCACTTAAATAAAAGATAGTCCTTTGATAAAGTTCAAACAAAAATGAATTCTCGAGATTAAAAGTTTGAAATTCAGATGAATCTATATCATGCTTTGCAGAAAAAGTGTTGATGAAATAACCAACTGAAACATAAAACAATTATCAGATAAGTTGTAATACTCGTAAGAGTTTCAATATTATCTGAAACTTATTAATTTCAGGCTTTCCAAAATAAGTAATTAAGGAGATATTAAGGAAAAAATCATTTGAGTCTAAAATTAATTATATTTTATTTATATATTTTGAGAATTATAAATTAACCTTATACAATCTGAAAAAAAAGTCTAATGGATCTATAGATACCAATTTAAGGAAAAAAGAAATAATTGTTGAAACTATTAGATTTGATCATTTTTCGCTATTAAAAAAAGTCGAAGAGTTGCTAGCACAGGAAATGCAATTGTATTTATTAGATATTTCTAAATTATTTGCGCGTGATTAAGGCAAAATACAAAACGAATTTTTATCCTATTTATAAACACGCACATACGAATTCCTTAGTCTAAAATAAAATATATCTGACAAAGAAATTTTTTTTAAGCATAATTTTTTTCGATGACATTTAATAGCTTTAAAATATTTAATTGGAACTTCTCATACTTTAACAAAAAATATGAAAAAAAAACTATATCGTTCTGCTTAAATCAACAGATATGCCTTTTGATTTCGGCAATAAATTAAGTTCTAAAAAAGAATGTCTTAAAAGACGTCTCATTTCATTGCTGAAATAAATAAAATTTCTATGAAAATGCCCCATTTCTATTTAAGCATAATGTTTGGTGTTGCTTTTTCTTAAGCACCTAAGTAAATTAATAGAATTATTTAATCTGACTTTATTTGTTTTCTTGTGATAGAGTTGCCAATCAATGCATTAAAATGTTGTTTTTCAAATTGTTTTAAAGAAAAGCTGAGCGTTTTCGATGCCAATACAATAGTTTAATCTTTTCGCTACTTATCAATTAATAGATTAATTTTATTTCACTTTTATTTAATTGTAGAAATAATTGATGGAAATTTGAGGAAAAAATTAATTTTCAGATTCCATAATGCTAATAATAGTATTAGTAAATAAATTGAAAACTAAAATCGTAGAAAATGATAAAAAAAAGGTTTTAGGAAAATTAGTTTTTAAAGTATTAAAACGTATAAACTAATTTTGATATCAAAACTGTGATCAAGAAAACAATCATTTAAGTACCAGGCTCAAGAAAATGGTACCGTAGAGAAATTAATTCTCACTAAATATTATGAAAAAAAGATTAGAATTATAATTTGTTTTGAATATTTCTATCCGTACATTATGACCTGATAAAAATAATGTTAATAGTAATTTTAGTTAATACTAAAAATTATATATATATATATATATATATATATATATATATATATAATATGTGTGTGTTTATTCAAATATTCATAGATTATATGCTAATAATAATTGTATTATAAATGTCTGTTTTTATTTTCTGTATCGTGCAGAATTATTTTTATCAGCGTGTATTTTTAATCACAATATCCACATTTAAACGATTTTATTTAAACTTTTAATTCTGAAAACCTTCGTTCTTAGTCGTCTAACGAAACTTGGGTTTAATTTCTCATATGCAATACCATGGCTTAGGTCAGATCAAGTTTTTCCAAATCTCTTAATATTAAAACATTTTCCTTTTATTACCACATATAAATTATATACTTTATTATCTAACAGTGATTCATATATCATATTCTCTGTGGATTTACTTATGATGGTATCGTTTATGTATATTTAAACAAACAGTAAAAAAGGAAACTCTGTCAAATAAAATGAACAAAATGAGATTCACGTCCGTTTGGAAGAATGTTTTTAATCAGTATAATCAGCTGCATAAAAGCAACTATTTTCTTTCTTTTTTACACTCCCTGTTATCTATAAATGAAAACCAACTGACTTCGCGTATTTGCTTCTAAACAAATCATAATTTATTACTTCCTGTATCTTACTCAATTGATGTGGGGGAAGGAAAAGTAGATTTTTGGCGGGAAAGTAAGAAAAGTGTCGTTTTAACTATTTTCCTCGCAGTTTTTTCATTTTTTTCTCTCTCCATAAGAACCATCCTCGTCTCTAACGAAAATATTGCAATAAAAAAAAAAACGAATCGGTCGAGCCGTTCTCTGGTTTTGCGCTTAGCAACGCATTTCACGATTTATTTTTATTTATATAAATTATTATTATGATGATGATAAATAAATATCTAAAGATCCATGAACTATAAATTAAAACTTAATTAATATAAAGAATTAGAAATTAAAAACTGAAACAAAAAAGGTGAATAATTTTTTTTAATTCTATCTTTTAGTGCATTAATAAAAGTGGGACTTTGAGGCATTTTTTAAAAATAAAATTTAGTTTTTAATGATACTGAATTGAATTGAAGGTCCAATCCTAATATGATTCATTTTTTTTCTGTTGCAGTCAAGAAATCTGGTACCTTGGATTCCAAAACCGCTCAGGCAGCAATGGAAAGTTTTGAAAAAGAAGAATTGGGTAATTAAAATAATTCATTGGGTAATTAAAATCAGTAAAATAATTCATATTTATCTTGCAAACTCTCTTGTTTATATTTTTAACCAAAAACAGTACAATATGCACTAAAACTGATTTTTTATTTTCCTATTTGTCGAATAAAAATTCAAAACATAATCATAAATAGAAATAACTTTTTGAACACATAATATGACAAAAAAAAAATGCTTTAGTTGAATTCACCAAAACCGGTTATTCGTGCCCATCAATCAAAGGTATTGGGACAAAGTAATTAGATTTTCATATATGTGCATTATATATCTAGATCTATAGATAAAATCATCTATAATTCTTTCTATGTACATATG
The DNA here is from genome assembly GCA_026289955.1 of Argiope argentata. Classification (NCBI taxonomy): domain Eukaryota; kingdom Metazoa; phylum Arthropoda; class Arachnida; order Araneae; family Araneidae; genus Argiope; species Argiope argentata. The sequence goes on along the minus strand of JAOUZG010015602.1, from coordinate 766,359 downwards.
TATATAATATAGTATAATACAACTAGTTTTTAACCGCGACTTCATATACATGGAGAAGCACACAATTAACCTAAAAACAATTTTTTTTTACAGTGCGTACCTGAAAATAGGCAAAACAGTAAATCAAGTCAGTATTTGTTTAAAATCAAGTCTTGTCTAATTTATTTATCGTTCAAGATTGAAATAGCTACAACAGCATTATGCACATATTTTTTTAACTTTTAATTAAAATGAAAACACAGTTGCCAACAATTTCAACACATTGCACGTGAGTGAATTTCTTACGCCAGTTGAGATAAAGCAATAGGGGTTAGAAATTTTTGATTTCTTGTTTTATTTTAATTCAAAAGTACTTCAGAATTCATCCGAAAAATCGACGAATTAACAATGCTTAGTTTTAAATGCATCAAACTCTAAGAAAATAAACAGTATCGCTTGAAATAAGCGAATGAAAATCTGTTAAGCCTAACCTCATTAACTGGGGGGGGGGGGGAACAAACTGAAGTCTTACTCATTTGGTAGTGGGGAAATGAATAATTTTGGCTTTAAAGTAAGATAAGTGTCGTTTTTATTATTTTTTATTATTTTCTTCGCAACTTTTTCGTTTTTTCTCTCTGTAAGAAGCTTCCTAGTGTTCCTCGTTCTGCTTTCCTGTGTGAAAGCGTGTAAATCTACTTAAAAAAAATAGTTCTCCCAAGTCAAAAACTAGGACTGAGCTAAATGAATCCACAAAAACCTACTAAATCTTATGTAATTTTCAGATGAAGAATGATTTCAAATTCATTTAACTAATATCTTAATTTTTTTCCACTTATATAAAAGAAAATATTAAATGTTATTTTTCAACTGAGTCATTATTCATATTTACCTAAATCAGGTTTCTACCGTGTATATGCTAAAAATAAAAAATTTTCTTTCAAATATCTGTATATTTTTATAAACGAAAATAAACAAAATGAGTCCGCTTCAAATTTAGCCTAAAGATTTACAAGCTGAGTGAGTATATACTTATTTCAATTCAATAAAAATTTGAATTTATTTACAATTTTCACTATTAAAAGCTTTACAGGATTTTGTGAACATCTTATTATCACTATAGTATCAAAAGTTTGAGTTCCAGGATAAGACACTTGCTCTGCTTTCGTTCTTTTTTTTTTAAAAATAATATTCTGTCTTCTCTCAGCCAAGAAGTCTCCGAAAACTCCGTGGGGGAAGATGAAAACCATGATTCAGATCCGACGGGACCACCGCCAACAGAAGAGCGAGAGCAGCAGCAGTTCGCCAAGGGACGTCAAGCCTAATAAATCCCCCATCCTGACGACGGAACCGGCAACAAGTGGCCATTCCCCTAGCAGGAGAAATCAAAGGGGAAATCATCGCTCACCCTACACAGAAGGAGGTCAGCATATGACATCTTAATAGTTTATAATTTTTTCCCTTAACAGTATTGATTCTTTTAAGCCTCAAACTGAGAAATGAATTTACTTTCTGTACCATGGTGTGTTAGTTTAAAATTCACTTAAGACCGATTTCCATTTTTTCCAAGTCTTTCATCCCCCTCGTTTTTTTTAGAGTGTGTGTGTGTGTGTGTGTGTGAGAGAGAGAGAGAGAGAGAGAGAGAGAGAGTCTACATGCACGTTTACATCGAAAAATAAAACAAACTAGAGCAAAAAATTTATCAATTAATGTTGTTATATATGTATTTATATATAATGAACATTACCTTAGTCATAAGGACTTTTTCCCCCTCTGTGTATTGATAGTAAGATCCCGGCTCTTGAACCATAGGATTTCAGTTTCGAGTCCGATTCCACCAAAAAACAACCTTGTAAAGGGGTTTGTTACACGTTGAATCCATTAGAGTCGAATGTCCTCCGCTGATGCCGTTGGGAGACGGGATGCTAGGTGTCATCCTCGTCATCTGATTACGGTTCACAATTACGAGGTCCGTTTTGAAATACCCCTAGTCTTGATTGCAGGACGTTAATGTAACTAAGCTAAGTTCCCTCTGTGTAACCTCAACTTGATAGTTACAATACAATTGTTGCATTTTATTATTTAACAAAATACAAAATTCTTGTTGTACGAATCTCTTATTTTACTGAGAATGCTTTTCGTCTTAATCATCTGCATTATATCAAATAGAAAGTTTTTTTTAACATCATTTGTAGTGCAACTATAATTCCCCTTTACGTTCCTTATTGCGTTTTATTTGTGAATAAAGCCTTGTTTAATATCGTTTTTGTTTCCTTTATGAATGCCAATTCATGACCTAAATATACAGTTACTTTTCAAGTCACCTTTATTATCTGACAACAATTCTGTAGAGATGACAGCCTCTCTGAAAACGTAAACAGCTTTAACTTAAAATAAGTCCTGATGGTTATTTTTTCATTTTTCTAATTTAGGTATCGACTCAGCAGCTGGAAACAACTCTTCGCGCAGCAATGAAAAAAATCTGCAGCGTTTGGACATCGGTTACTCCAACGAGCATCGTTACAGGCAGAAATCTCCCCACAAGCATAGTTCACGGAAATTATCGGTACCTCAGACGGAATCTGAGAATAAGGCCATATACGAAAAAAGTTCGCCAAAGAATCGCCCAAGAGATTTGGAGAATTACATCGGAATGCAAGATGCCACCATTTCGAAAGAGGTTAGCATGGTTTTCCTTTGCAATTCTATATGAGTATTTGAAATCCTATATCCTATGATAAAGAATTCTAATAAGAAACCATTTCTGATTCATAATCCTACTTTTTATTTCAAATTAATGAGACCCGGATAGCCTTCTTGGTAGAGCTTTGGCTTCGTATTCCTTAGGTTTCGAGTTCAAACCTCGCCTACCGAAAATTCCCCGAGTGTGTGGTAACTGGCGCTCGTTATATCTGTCGTGGTCACAAAGTCATCCCTGAAGAGAGTAATACCGCTGGGGGTACTGGGTCAGAGGTGATCGCTCTCTGCTCCAGATTTAAATTATGATCTCTAGATAATTGAATGGAATAAATGAATGAAGTCCGCCCTGTATAAAAGGCTTGTCATCTGTGTGAGCTGGAAGTCAGACTTCTGCTTTCGGGTGCTCAGGGTTCCATACCCTCAGAAGCTATTGCACCTAACTTTCCGTTGTAAAGAGGAACACTACAAAAGCATTTCAAATTTATATAATAAATTTTCATTTTCTTTTATTTGCGATGAAAAAAAACTTTCATTAATATGTAAAGTGCACAATATTATATTGATAAATACCGCCTAAAAGAAAATTGAGAATATGTAAGTTCAGTTTCATTTCGACTAAATCTTTATTTTACTTATTTTGAATAAATTTGATGTTGGGGTCTCCTTCAAAAAATTGCTTTTTTTATCATTATATGGAGACAAATACATATCCATGTTACTTAAAATAATCCTACCTTTGTTTTTCCTCTCGAGAATCAGACAGATCATGCCAAACTCTATCAAATTCAATGACTCAGAAAGATAAAGTGAAGTAATTTTCCAATTGGACATAAATGATCCTCAAGTTCTAATATCACAAAATTGTAACATAATTTTTGATTTCCTTTTACCCATATTTGAAACAAAAAGAATGAAACTTATGGTATTTTCTTATCTAATACAGATAGATTTGAAGCAATTATTACAGACAGGTTTTAAACATTTTTGCTTATTTTTTACTTAAGGACAGAATTGAAACATGTTTAACTGTTGTTAATTATCAATGTAAAAATTTAAAAGTATTTACAACATAAAATGGTAATACAAAAAGCTTAATATGCTTTCTTCTGATCAATTTTTAACCCATGTGATATTTTAATGAAGGCCTTCTTTTCTTATGAACTTTACAAACACATGTTTTCTGTATGTACTGCAGAATAAGATAAAATGATATAAAGTAGCATACGTATAATTACTTAATCTGTTTTTCACAGAACTGCAAAAGAAAGAAGTCGAAACCGCGTCCGCCTCCTCTGAAGTACCCTGACGATTCTGCCCCTCACATAGATCACGAGCAGGATGATCCGGGAATGTCCCCGACTGCCCAGAGGAAGTGGGTGTGGACGAAGGTCAAGGATGTCCTCAAAGGTAGCAAAAGGGAAGAGGACAGCCACTTCTCTTTGTCCGCTCCGTCAAGTCCAGCTTCTGCCGCCGAGGCCCTCACTTTCGATTTTGATTTGGAGAAAGGTGGGTCATTATTAGGAAAACACTTATCTTTCCTGGAGTTATATTTATCTTCGTTTCAATTCAGTACTTTATTTATTTGAATATTTTCGAGATACTTATTAAATAAAGTATAATTTTACTTGAGTTATGAAGATGAATATAAATTTCATAATATTTTTCAAACTAAGTTGAATACTATCGACAATTGAAGTCTACTTGAAGTCCAAATTCTCATACGTATATCTCCGCCGAAATTACTGAGGCCGCGGTGGCCTGATGCAGGGCCCAATTTAGCCTAACTGGGGCCCGGGACATAAAACTTTTTTGGAGGCCCCTCTGTGCTACACTATTTTTGTAATGAAGAACCGAACTTCATTATTGAAAAAGATGAAAACATAAAATGAACTTTTGATTAAATTCGGGGGACCCTATGATATGGGGGCCCGGGACAACTTCCCCGTATGCCCCTGCCTTAATCGAGCTGTGACTTGATATTAAGATTTCGGCTTCGAAAGCGGAGGGTTTTAAGTTAGAGACACGATTTCACAGAAGAACCGTCGTGTAAGGGGGTCTGGTGCATGTTAAAATCGTCAGAGGTCAAACGTCCTCCTTTTGGTGTTTTGTAATGTGGAGAAGAAGGTGTCAACTCAAGTGTCGTCCTCATCATCTGACCGCGGTTAAAAAATTTGAGGTCCGTTCCAAAATATCCCTAGTATCCTGTATTAAAGCAATACAGGATGTTAATATAATTAAACCAAACCACCCGAAATTGTTGGATCTTTGAGAAGCCAAGAATGAGTAGTTGCATTATCAATATTCAAATCAAGCCAAGACCCTTTGTTTCGTGTTATCAGTATATTCAATGGGAAGCAATTCCTTATCTTTATGCTGAAAATGAAATTGAATTTTTCTATATAAATCTTCCGAGTGTGCATCAACCATTTCATTGTTGTAGCGATGTTCTGATTAAATTATTGAAAATTCATTTGATGAAATCTGGCGGATAGTAAGCTTTTTATTCCTTGTAAATATTTGTGATTAAAACAACTCTCCGCTTTTTTTTTCCCTTACATCACATTCATATTTTAAATTTTACCATTCATTGTTTCTAAAGTTATTAGTTCCTTCGGGTTCCGTTGTCTTTTAAAATAAATACCTTTTTTTTTCGTTTATACTTTGAAAATTATTGTTTTCTATTTTACAATACTGCGTTCTCTTAAGCCAATGTCGGTAATTAGTCAACAGGACCAAATATAAATAGTTTCGAATATCGAAATATCTTTTGAACGCCACATTTTAAAGCTTAAATTATATAGTATGTATATTGTTGTTTGCTTAATTCGAGTGCTAATTTTGCTGGCTTTCACTAAGAGCGAAGACTTAACTGACATGGCTAGAGAGCAAAGATTTGCTTATCACTTCTGTAAGCTCGTTCATCCCCTCCTCAGTCACTTCCTAAATCGAGTAATTAGTCATTTGGTGCAATTTTTGATTTATAATTATAAAATACAATCAATTACATAAAGTCTGGGTGGAATGATATCAGACTCATGCATGAAAAAGAAATTATAAGTAAAATAGGCTTAGCGAAATATATTGTAATGAGAGGCAGTTTTAGGCATATTTTCCCCTAATTAAGGAGTATGTTTTTCCTCAGAAAAATAAGGAATTAAAAATAAGTAAATCTGAAACTAAGGAACTGAATTACAGAGCAATACGCAGTGAGCAGAAACAGCCTAGGATACAGAAAGTCAAAAATATCTCGTAATCTAACTATCAGTATCCTGTAACTATTACTAACTAACAGTAATAAAATATTTTGCTGACGATTAAAAATAAATAAATAAAATCTCTTATATTTCCATTCCGTCGAACTTCCATTAAAAATCGCTAAATCTTTCAGCAAAAGAAGAAGAAGCCTTCAATTCGACCTACCAATCACCTCGCGTCTCTGACGGAGGCGCAAATCCCATACTTTTGCCGAATTCCAGTCCCTCTGCAACTGTAACGGAACTGTTGCGAGAGTTGCAGCAGAACTTGAGCGACGACTTCAACAAAAAATTGGAGGAATGGCAACGGTGCAGGACGGAGGGCATTCAGAAAGTGGTGGGCGGTTCCGAGGTGGAAAGAAAGGACTCCTTCGGCAGGATGAGAAAGATCAGCAAGCCGGAGAAGAAGCTGTCCACTGGAGAGAAGCTGACCAAAAGCAGTTATCATATGCCGAAGAAAGTAAGTTTTGATAACTAGATAATGTTTTTTCTATTATCAGGAATTTTTTTTTTTTTCCGTAACGGGCTACTGTGATGCCTCGGCTTTCATCGATAATCGGTTCAAAAACAATCGATGAAATGTGAAAAATCGATGAAACTAAATCAATTAACTTATGAATCAATTCAAATTTAATTAATATATTTATACACTCCAAAATCCGGCTTCCTTGCACAGAGGTAGCGCGTCTTCCTTGTGATCTGGGCGTCCCGGGTCGGTTCGGGCATGGTTGTTCTATCTGTGAAGCATGTGAATTTACCCCCCCAGTGAAAAGGGGCTGTGCAAGCGAATGGGATGAGTAGCTAAAGTAGTTAAAGTCGTACTTACGGCCCTAGTTGGCGCTACTTGAAACAAGAGACGCTTATTTCGGCTTAAATCCGTCAGTGGGCTTGTCCATGGCAAGTACCATTAGTAACAGGAACAACATACACTCGAAAATTATACTAAAAATACATATTTATTGAGAATAAATGTGATATTCAAATTTAAAAACAAGTATTTGATATAAAAGTAAAATAAAAGACTATTGTAAAAAAAAGTAAGGAATATTTGACACGGTATTTGCATTTTTATACTTTTCTGAAGACTGTCCTTAGTAGACGAAAGAGAACGATGGAAGAAGAAAAAGATGCGTATTGAAGGATTCCTTTTTAAAAGAACTTTAGGTACCTAAGTATTACCTGAAAAATCTATTTTTCTTGTCCCTTTAGCACTTTGACTAACTTCGTAGTTAATCTCTGTCACATAAGAAAATTGTTCAGAGCGGTATTCTTTTATCGCCTCTTTACATAAAGTAAGGCAAAACATTGTCATTTAAGAAGTAGCTGAAACAGTTTGCAATACCTTTGTTCGGGCATCGTCCTGCGGCTCTTCAGTGGTGTGTTCCTCACTCCGATCATTTGCCAAAAAAACAGAGAGCTCAAGTTATCATTCTGAAAATATTCGGGCAACCGACAAAAATGTGGATAAATCGATCGATAACCAGAAGAAAAGCGAATTATTGTGTTACTTATAGTTACTTATATTAAATTTTTTTACGTGTAGCTACTTATATTAAATTGTGTTACTTATAGTTAACACAAATAAAAATTGTGACAAAATTAGTTGAATTCAAAGAATTTGTGAATCAGCTGAAGAGCTCCTGCCCTTCTCATGCAAAATATTTAGAAAAGATTTTAAAATATTATGCACCGACGAAATATTTCTTTTTATTTTTTATTATTCATTTGCTTCATACAATTAATAATTTTATGAAATGATCGTTGTTAGATGTATTTGTAATTATGATTATGATTTTCTTTATTTTTTATTAGTTATTTTTGTTCTCGTGCTCTTTTTTTGAGTTTCTGTATTGTCTCTGTGTTCTTTTAATATCATTTAAATGTATGTTAATGTATCTGGCAACAAGTTTAATGTTCAAGTATTATTACTGTGTTTTGGCAACGGCTGTTTTATGTATTCATTCACTTGAGCCGCACCCAGCTGCTGGCGTTTTGTGACAGCTCTTTCTAAAATGGAAATTAAACGTGTTTTCACTTTTAGAAGATTTTAATTTGATCTGCAACGATCAATCGTTGATTTTTTTTTTTTAATATTTCGCCAAAAATCCCCATTTTTATCATCTTAGTCAGAATAAAACCTTTTTTTTTTTAATTTTTTACAAAAATAGGATAAAATAAAAGTGAGCAAAAACTACATTATTGATGCCCCGTCCATCATTACTGGACTAGTAAATAAGACTTCTTTTTTTTAAATCCAAAAATCATTCGTCGCTCTCTATAATTCATTAATATAAAATTAACCTCAATATATGGAACTCCAATTGAAACTCTCTATTCATATACAAGTTGACTACCTAAAAAGTGACCTAATAATTAATTTCTATGGATTTAGAAAAATAATATACTTCTCCCTATAAAATGCTTTAAATAAAATAAATGATAACATTGGCAGGTCAGTAAATTTACTTCTTATGAAATAAGAATAATTCCAAACACGGTCCACCAGTAGTATTAATCATATTGTGTAAAATATTGGCAAAACTAGAATTTAAAAAAAATAAGAAAATTTTATTCTGCTATAAAACTTGCTGAGTAATGAAACTTCGCCTTTCATTATTTCTAGCATCTTCCTCGTCTCAGCAGAGCAAGTTAATAACTGGAAGGCAGTAATTAAAATAATTTAAAATAAATTGATCAATTTTTGTCACAGAACTATGGATTTTTTTTGATTAAAATGTTATAGGTAATATATTTAACCTTGTAAAAATATATCTGGTGGGGGTGGGACCAGAGGAATAAATTAAAATTTTTTAAAGCATTTTTTTAACCGTTTGATTGAAAGGGGGTATAGAAAAAACACTGTCTAAGAATCCCAAACAGCTCAACCGTGATTTCTCTAAATGTGTAAAGACCCAAGTAGCACGATAGCGGTTGTTTTATTTTTATGTCGAGAAATATTCAAATCTAGAAAAGGTCTACAATGTTCGAAATGTACTGGGTTTTCTCGACATAAAATCTCAATAGCGCGATCAAACTGCTTGGAACTCAAACGTTTAAGTATTTCATTTATTGACTAGAATTACATAAAATATAGTTCTTTACGTCATTTAGAAAATTTATATGGAATTTAAATCCTTCCAAGATTTTAAATTTAAAAGTATATGCCTGTCTAGCTGTTTTGAAATTAGTCACTCGCGATAAAGGCAGCTGTGCAATATATTTTTTTAAGAATAATTTATCTTATTTTAAAATGAATGGTACATCCAATAATTTAATCATTGAAATGTTAAAACTATACATAAATATCATTGTTTTTTCTCCTCGATAGGATCTCTGTTGGCTTGAAAAAGAACAGCAAAAAGTCGATCGTGAAATCATTCGCCTCTCGAAAGAAAAGCAAAAATTCGAGAAACGCTCATTCCGACTGAAGCAGCTGAAGGAAGCCATGACTGACGGCGACGGTCAGAAGAAGGAAGTTTTAGTCAAGACGTCGGCTGGCGAATTCCGATTTGAAGGAATCTCCGATGCCTTCACGAAGAAGCTCTACGAATGGGAAACAAAGAAGGGAGTGAACCCAGAACTTTCAACCATAGCTCTCCTGGACGAATCTCTGAAGCCAGCTGCGGAAACGGTTTTAGCAGCGGTTGGATCAAATTCGACGAGAACTTCACCTGAGCAACTAAAAGCGTGTTTCCAGGTTTCAAGAGCCAGTTCTGAACCAGATTTGTCAACAGCGCAGAAAGACACCAATTCCAACAATCAGGCGACGAGGTAAAGTTTAACAATGAATGTTAATTATTTTGGTTATGTGAAAACATCAAAAGATATGCTTGGACAACACTAATGGAGTGCTATGTTATGGTTTTTAACTTAAACGTGTGAGGCGGAGGCAGATCGGGAGAGATCCGAACTCGCAATCTGAGTGTTAGTAGCTGAGTAACATGACCATTCAGCAAAAGTGACACTTCAGCTCGTGAGTTGTTATCTGGCTTATGAAGCTTTCACCACATACTCTCCTACCAGTGAGTCAGTGGTTAGATGAACAATACAATCGCGCCAAGCTTTATGGCGAGTATATGTATGAGTTGGCGGTGATGTTAACTGTTGTATTTAAGGCGCCTCGTGGCATTTGCTGCCGATAGAGGACGCCACAACAGATGAACGAGGCTGAGTACGAATGTTGCTTATTCAAGGTCGCTGGGTTCACCATTGCGGTGGATGCGGTTCACTCTAGGCCTTATCTCCCCATCTGAGGGTTAGTAGTCAAGTAACATGACCATTGAGCAAAAGTGACACTTCAGCTCGAGGGTTGTTATCTGGCTTACTAAACTTTCAC
>JAOUZG010015602.1:709899-754296 GCA_026289955.1 Argiope argentata | reverse complement strand
TGATTTTCTCAAGAATTGAACTCGCATTCTTCACCTTCGCGTGAAAATATACTGAAATCCTCGTATTTTACCTATCTAACTACCGTCTGTTGATTTCAATTTTCATTACAAACTGCTGAAACACTATTTAAAGTATTACAAATTAATCCAATTTAATTAATGAATTAATATTTGAAAAAAACTGTATTAACATCAAGTCTCATCCACTACAAGTTTTAAAAATGTATTTGAATTTGAGTAGATAAATAAAAAGTATTTTATTAACAATTGAAAATTTGAACAAGATATATATACAGGGAGAATGTGAACTAATATTAAGAATGGGAAAAAAAATGTAACAACTTCAAAATACGAAATTATATGAGTTGTACTTAGAAAATTACTGATCGTATCATATTTTGAGTGTCAATGGTAAGTCTTGTGTTCATCCATAGATAAACATAATAAATCCAAAAATGTAACTAACTAGATAGATGAAATTCGACATTGTATTTATTTATTTTTACAAAATTTTTTATTCTTTTACTTGTTTACGGGTTGAGTATTGATCAGTCTCCCTGTTAGTGTAGGTGTGTACAGGTGGATTTAAAAGTGACGCGAAAAGTGAATTAAATTTGGTATATTGTCTCAAGGCTGAAAGTATTGTTGTATATTAATTTTTTGTTAATTAATGATAATTAAGAGTTTTAAAATGCATATTTATTACTCTTCACTATTCAACGAGATCTTCGAGGGGAGAATGTTACCATTCTACATCTATTAGCGCCCTAATCGGGGTCGAATTAATAAATTGCCACAAACTTTGGCGTTGGTCCGTGTAAAATTAGAGTGACCTAAAATTTCAATAATTTTTTGTGATATTTTTTATTGTATTAATTTTATAGTTTCATTTAATTTAATATTAAAATGCTTTAAAACAGATTAAAATTCAAATCAAGGATCAATTAAATGTCAAAACATTATCCAAATAATTGTAATAAAAATAGATTTTTCAATTCTTATATTATGATGTTTTTAAAACGTCAAAAAATATTTTTCTTTTATATATATATATTTAATTTTTGCATTCTATAATCAAACAGTTATTTCAATTGCGTTCAAAAATTCTTTTCATTCTATTTTGTTAAAGCAATTTTAAATCTAAATCTAATTTTTTTTTCTAAAAAATATTGAAACTAACTCTTTGGAAAGAACTTAGTAATTAAAAGTATTATCAGATCAACAAAATTTACTACATAAAACTCTTAAACAAATAATTAAAATCAATAAAAAAATACCTATTGAAGGAAGTTAGAGATTGAGAAAAACGGCTTCCTGACTTAAGGATAGCGCGTCTTCCTCGTGTTCTGGGCGTCTCGAGTTCGAGTCCCGGCTCGGGCATGGTTGTTCTTCAGTGTTCTATTTGTGAAGTGTATGAATGCCCGCCCCCCGGTAAAAAGGATTTGCAAGTGAATGTGGCACATGAAGAAGCTAAGTCGTACTCTTGGCCCTAGTTGGCGCTACTTCAAAAGCAAGAGACACTAATTCGACTTAAAATTGCTGACGGCCGTCAGCGTGCCTATCCATGGCAAATACTATTAGTAACAACAACAGCAACAGAGATTAAGAAAGACTCGCATATCCTAATGCCTCAAGAGGTCTTAATCGGGCCCTAATCATTAAATACAAGTGTCTCTAAAAAGAGACAAATGCCCTGCAGAAATTGCCAATGATATTTCGATTCTATTTTGAGATAGCTTCATCCATTCTATGGATAAGGCTAACTGCTATTAAACATCAAGTGTGATAAAAAAATTATATGTTGTTAAAAGAAACAATAATTTCACTATAGCAAAATTTTGTACTCTTAGTAAATAACTTATTGACATAATTGCTATCAAACTTTTTTTCCCTCCACATTTTTTTACTTTTCAAATTTTATCTCGCAGAAAAATACCGACAGAAACTGTGGGAGATTCACATGTCCAGACCAAGAGATCTGCAAGGCTCCCTGCACCTCATTTCGGAATTGAAATCAAGAATTGAGGAACTCCAAAAATGCAGCGATAAGCTGAAGTCAGATCGTGAGAGATTAGAGGTAAAATTTTGAAATTTCTTATAATAGCTAGCTGCCTATGGTGACCAGCTCTTCTCCAACCATTTTAATAATATTAATCAAGCCATGCAAATTAAGTTTGATTAACTACTTCTTATCAAACAAAAGGTAGTATTATTTCAAATTAAATTTACAGGGTAAACATAAGTCTTATGTTGCGTGGCATAGAAGCAAAGTGGCGAAATCGGTCTATTTGTTGAGATTAAGATTCTATAATGGTTTCATTTAACGATATGCCTCGTAAATGGAGCGTGAAAGAGGAAACAAACTGGGATGATGATACATTTAGGAGACAAAAACTTTAAAATATAAGAAAAATTATTGAGATCAACGTAGTGGTTATGGCCTAGAGACACTGTAACAATCTTTTGCCATAGAGAACATACGGTGAGGCTTTATATTTGAAACTTTTTCTAAAACTGGAGAATAATATAATACAGTTGTTTATTGTTGATATATTTAGAAGTCGTAAGCTTCCATCTGAGGCAAAATTTTTGAAAAATAGTTATTGATTTGTATTGAGGACTATTTTTTATTGACTTCTATGATTCCAAGAGTTATTATGGTTCTATTTGTGGTGGATGAAGGCCGCAGTACAAACCTGTGACGCTAGTCCCAGTAGCCGAGTAACATAACCACAATACTAAAAGTATACTTCATTATCGTAGATGTTAACTGTCTTATGAAGCTAGCGTCACAGTACTCGCCACTAGTGAGTTGGCGGAGAGACGAACGATTTTAAACCGTCAAGAGTTACGGCAAGCGTGTAAGTGCGGGGGATGCGTCAAGTGAGTCTGACGGCTTTGTTTTTCTTGCTACGTCAAAAAGTCTGATGTTTTTGTGCTTGCTACGTCAAGTGAGTGACGGATTTGTTTTGCTTGCTGCGTCGTGAGTGACTTTGTTTTGTTGGTAAATGGAGCCACGACAGCTCAGAAGGTTACGTTGTCAAGGTCACCGATGTAGTGACCTTGGCACCTTCAGCATCGTAGATGTTATCTGGCTTATGAAGCTAGCTTCACATGTTTGTTCTACCAACTGTTTTAAATATATAAATGAGTTTTATGCTTTTAATAATAATATGCGTTAATAAGCAAAAATATATTTTATATGAAAGTGCCTAAAAAAATGATTTACTTCTTCTAAAATTAGAAACAATTTTCAAGTTGAAAGTTATGCCCATAGATTCAAACATGTGGACTTATATCAACCAACGCAAGGAAAGGAAATAAAATACCATGTTATAGGCAATTTCCCTTACTGACATAAATGCAACGTATAAAACACAATCGTGTCTCTGAAATCTTGAAGTTTATTTTTTAAAAAAATTCTAGATTGTTTTCATCTGCCACAAATTAGGCTTCAGTTGTGGATTTCAATAATTATAGTCTTAATGCGTAATCGTTAATCAGAAAATTAATTTAGTTTATCTTTCCGTACATAAATAGCATGTTAATATTCCGTTTTAGATTAATTTTATTCTGTTATGTGATTTTAATAAAAATATATTCTTTTATCTTCTGTGATTCCAAGCCGTCTGTATATAATTATTATTGACTCGAATGTTCGATTTTTATAAATATTCTAACAACTAAATGATCATATCGAATCAAAGAGAAACTTGAACCAGTTATATCTGAGTAAGTGCTGATGATATCCTAACACTCTATAATTCACAGAATCTGTAATCTTTAAAAATTCAATTGTTTGGAAACGAAGAAAATAGAGGGGTTTTCAAAAACTGATTTCAGGGTAGTGATTCTATATAGCTGCCTAACTAGAAATTCGCCGCGTCGCTATATAAACTCGTGAATTTTCGAACTATTCTGATTTGACAGGAATGTCATAAACACCTGCCCTCTCTTCAACAATTACAGAGATGTTAAGGGTTTCTCACATACTAAGGACGCAACAACAAATGGGGGATGGTGAATATATATACCCTCAGCACAAGTCTTAGGAGTCGAAATGAAGTCAAATATTAATTTACTTACGCATTTTTGAAAGTACAATAGTATAATTCGAAAAAGCAATGCCATACCGTGAATGCTATTTGTATTTTCTAAAATGTTAATGGAAAGCGACACTTAAAAAAAATAATGTTCGAAATATCACTTATTTTCACTACATCTCTGTCATGTACAAAGAATTTTATGAATTCCTCATATGGAAAAAACTTAGGAGGATAAAAATTGGTAATTGTATATTTGGGAAAATATTCTCAATATTTGAATAACGTAGTTTTTTTTCTTTTGCTATCCGCATCAGAACAATAATAACGTATTCAACAGGTCGATAGTATTGTACTGATAATACCATTCCTCTGAAATGACCTATTATCATGTGGGAACTTGATGTTGTTTTGGTTAGGGGTTTTTTGATGTGTCCGAAATTTACGGGCAAAATAATATTTTTACCTATTTCAGCAGTATTGCATTGTTTTATGTATGCTTCTTTGACAACAGTTGCATTTTTTAAAGGTTGACCTGCTTTTACCAATATTGCTTTATTATTACGTTTGCTTCTTTGACAGCAGATGCATTTTTAAAAAGTTGTTCTGCTTTTTCCAGTATTCTTTTATTACTATGTATGCTTTTTTAACAATATATATGCATTTTTAAAAGGCTGGCGATGAACTATGACATCATAGCTGTTATTTCATCTCAAAATCGGTCGAGCTCCAAAACTTTATTTGTCAGCTAGAAAAAAATGGAATTGATATTTATTTATAAATATATATATATATATAATGAGAGAGAGAGAGAGAGAGAGATCGTCAGAGAAGTCTAGTGAATGCTTAATGACTTAAATTAGTTAAGATTAATAAAGACTTAAAAATAATGATGTTCCCACGTGATAAATTGAAATTTAGGTAAGAGATTTCAATTTGTTTTTGTTTTATTAAAATTATTTTATCTGCACTTTTCCAACAACCTGTGAATAATGCTCATTTATTGCACAGCTTCTGGCGGAATGCTTTTCCCTCATAATCAGCGGACAAACATGTAAAATTCATATACTATATCCTTTTGAGATAAGCAGTATGTATAAGCTATTAAAAATACATTTAGTTTTATTTACTCATTTTTATTCCAAAATATAAAAAAATGTAACAGTTTGCTATTTTTCTTTTCTTTTTACTATTTTCTTCTTATTGCCAATAGTTTTTTCGTGTTTCTACGCACAGAAATATCCGTAATCCATTGAGTACACTCATCGTGGGCAGGAAATTGCTACTCTAGGGGATCATAATTCCAAATAATTTTTTAAACTGAATAGAAATATAATCCTTTCCTATATAAAAGAAAAAAATTACTGTTAGACGCACTGTTAGTACATATAGATAGAAATGAATTTCAGAATTAATTATATTAAAAAATAACTATTCAAGGAAAACAAAAATGTATACTTCTAGGAACGTTTTTAGTACCGTTGCTTAAAAATATCTTCTCTAGAGGATCACAGTTTCTGATAATCTTTTTCCAATAAAATGAAAAATTCAAAATCGTTAAAGAAAAGAAAAGCTGCATTTTTGCAGTTTTATGTATTGTTCATAGATAATCTGAAAATAAAATTCAGAAACATTTATTAAACATTAATCCTCTAAGTAAAAAAGTAAGTTTTTTTTTTTGGGGGGGGGGGGGAATTTTAATATTATGATAGTGAGTAAGTATGCCTAGTAAACGATTTAATAAGAACATTTGGCTATTCTATAATTATTTTTTCCTCTTTGTTTTAAACATTTTTTTTTTATTTTACCAATATATTTTTGAAAACACACACAAAGCAAGTAATGTATAAAAAATTAAGTCAATTCTACTTAGGTCAACAAAGAAAAATTTACTTTCACTTCCTTTTTATTAAATAACTACAATTAATATAAATAATTAATCAAAAAATATGTCTCCCCAAGAAAAAAAATCAAGTTCATGAAAATAAATTAGAACACACTGCGCAAGCGTGAACTTCAACCCCAATTGGAACAACGCAATTGCATGAATTTTCTACGCCAATTGGGGGCAATGGAAAACAGATTAGAAATTATTAATTTCTTTTATTCTGATTTATTTTAATTCGTAATCACTTCAAAATTATTCCGAAAAAATTATGAATTAACTCTTTATCTACTGACGGTACTTAAACGTACCTTTAAATCTGGATTATATTTTCGTAATTTGACTAATTTTGTAGATGGTATTCAGAAAAACAAGAAGAATGTAACCCATAAAGCAAGAAGTTAATATAATATAAAAGTAGGAATGAAAAATATTTAATTATTAATTAAAGTAAGATATTTTTATTAATTAAAATTTTTCTCTTGGGTTCTGCGGGATTATTTTGCAAAGAAACTTAACTGCTGGTAAAAAAATGAAGTTAGAAAATTGATGGCAACATAATTCAGTAGATAAAGAGTTAACAATGTTTATTTTTAAATGAATCTAACAGAAGAAAAGAAAATAAACAGAATCGTTTAATATAATCGATCGAAAACTTGTTAAGCCTAACCTCATTAGAATTGAAAAAAAAAAATAAACTGAAGGCCTACTTATTAGGCAATCGGGAAATGAAAATATTTGGAGGGAAAGTTAGTTTTTAATTAATTAATAAAAAATTAACCAAATTAATGAATTAATATTTTTAAAAACTGTATTAACAACAGGTGTCCACTACAAGTTTAAAAAATGTAATTTAAAAATTGTATTAGGTGGATGAATACAGAGTATTTTATAAACGATTGAAAATTTGAACGATATTTCTACATAATCATATATAGGGAGAGTGTGAGCTAACAGTAGAAATTGAAACAATATGCTCTTTCAGGAGAGTTTCCGGTACCACAGTTCTCAGCAGGCAAGATTGGCCGACGATCTGATAAGAAAAATGCGAGAAATGCAGGTTTCCGGCACATCCTATGGCTTCTCACGTGGCGGTAAGTAGATTGCGAAGCCGGACCTTGACGCATTTGCATGTCTCCTGAAGAGGATCAAGTGCAACTTCGTACTTCCGAAAACAGAAAGAGCATTACTTTTGATTGACATTGCCGTAATCATGCATAATTGGATTTAAGCCGAATTGATTGTTGGATTAATCAAAAAGACAAAATAAAGAATTGTAATGTCAGTGCGCTTTAAAGTTATTTGTAATTTCCTACTTTCTCTTTTCTCCTTTAAAAAGTATATAGACTGAAAATAATGAGATCCACGAAAAAGTACTTCAGATTTAAACTTTTGAGGCATCTCCACATTTTTAAACATTCACTTTTTGAGTAATTTATTTTCCTACGTGAAAAAAGTGTCAATAGATGTCTGAAACAACAATACAAAATTAGTGCTGCCATATATTGTCTTAGAAACTTTTTTTTACTAATAGATCATCAAAAGATCATCACCAGAATGAAGAAACAATCTTTTTTTAATTGATTTTTAAATGACTTCGAAAGGATTTTTTTAATGTTTTAGATATTAAAGAATTAAAAAATTGAAATCGTATCTCTTTGTATGCAAGTTCAAAGACAAAAAAAGCTAGGTGGATGAAACTTGGCATGATATTCTAAAAATTAAGCATAGCTCTGCATCAAATTGTAAAGGAAAGCTGACAACAAGGAGAAGTGCTTTATCTATATTATCATGTCAGAATATGATATTGTTTTTGAAAGGAGGTTTTTGGAGTCAACAAAAATCCGTAGGCGAATATTAAAAATTTTATTATCTGCACGAGCATCACAAAAAAAACAGCTTTTAATAACACGATGCCATTGCATTTACAAAAGCTCTGATTTAAAAAAACAAGTGAATGACTGCAGCAAATAAAATCTAGAAAAATGTCATTTTGAGCGCATGGTTATATGAAATAAAATAAACAGGACATGTGATATTTTTTAAAATAATAAATGCGAGAGAAATTTTTTTTGGATCGTTTGCAATACTAAAGTGACTCATTCGATGAAACCATTAAAATGAATAAAAATATCATTTAACTTGCACGAACACGTGATGCTTGGCCGCTCAAGAAATGGTGTTCTGACATGATACATTGAAATAAGCATAGCAGATTTCATTTTAATCTTTATTCTATTACCTTTTGTATTCTATAATAATAAATGAAACAGAACTATGATCACTAAAATAATTCTAATTTGCAGGGAGACATTTTGTTTGAATAAAAAAAATATTTTTATTTTCAATTATTTCATCTATTTAAAAAAAGAATACATCTTGTGACCATATTAAATATATTTATTCGTGTTTATATTATTGGGGCTACAATTAAAAATGATATAAAAATCACGAGAATCACAGAAAAGGCAATAGAACCATCAATCTAATATCAATGAATAGATAATTGTTTGAATAACTTGTTTTTTTACGAATATAATTGTCGAAGTTAACAACTTATTTGATTTGATGGAATTTAAAAATAAGTCCTGATGGTGGAAAAATTGCTTTTGATTTTGCTACACCAAATTTGAATTGTCCATTTGATATTGATTTGATACAATTACGAAACAGAAAAATATCAATGACAAATTTATTTAATCATATAGGTCAGAAGCATTTAAAGGTATATTTATCTAGACGAAATAGTTTTTGATCCCAAGTTATGGATTTCGAGGAAAAAAACAGAAATATAATCAGTTTAACAGTAAAGATATTGTTTTACATTGAATTATTTTTGATTTTCTCGATATAAAGTTAATTTGTACCATTTATGTGTTAATCGAATAGGACTCATAAAATTTATTAGCTTGAATCTACAAAAATGGAAATATTTGTGCAAAACTTGAATGTGTGTGTGCTTAAATTTTATGCTTTCTTTTGCAGGCAGTCGCAGAAAATGGCGAAAAACTTTAAAATGTGACCCAAACAGCATATCCAGAATACATGAATTATCTACACAACTACTACAGCAAGTACGTATAGCAAATTTGAAGAATTATTAAACATTAATTTCTTTCTTTCTTTTCATTAACAAATTAGGTTATTAATGATATTTTAACTCAGTTGTAAATTAAATCGTTTGCTGATTGCATTATTCTTAATCTTCATTGATAAAATTCATTGATAAACTCCATTTGATTAAATCTTCTTTAACACTTCATATATATTCTGTCAAATGTATATCTCAGCAAGTTAAAATTCTTGAAAGATTTGATTCAAAATAATTCCATTGAATATTATTTTGAATCCTTGATCAGTTAATCAAATCTAAGTAATCAATTTAACCATTCAGAATTCATATTCTTAAAGGTTAAAAATATTTTCCAGAAAAAAAACCTACATTAAACTTGCGATATGTTGAATTTTTAAAAATTTCCATAAATCTAGGATAATGCGTTTAGAATAAAAAAAACCCACAATGTAGTCAATAATGTGACATTAGTGTCACATTACAAGTATCATGTAAACATGTAACTAAATGCCCAGATGACATACACTGCATGACGCATTACCTATTCGTCATCATCTAACACTTAAAATATTTTTACATTTTAAATAACTCTTTGAATAGGAAAAAATACAGTAATATTTAGGTTTTGTGTGTCACATTGCAAAAATAAAAGAGAAATGACGCACAGGAACTACATGAATTATAAGTATTAATTTAAAAAAAATTGAGTTACACTACTGCAAGTACAATACATGAATACATTATACTCTATGTATTCTTTTTCATTTATTAATATAGCTCCTGTCGTCTCTAACGCTTTTAATTTTACGTTCTCACATTCTTTAGTCAAATTCATATATTTTTGTGTATCGTACTTACATTTAAAGAGTTTGAAACCGACTTTTAAAACACCCTTAAATTTTATTTGAATTTCTCTAAGGTAGGATGAGATAGAATGTGAAGAAGTGGATGAAAATTTTCTAGTTAAAAAAAGAAAACGGGCTCTTAATTAGCCTGGAGGTATTGCAAATGTCTTCTGTCAAGTTGCTTCCGTTTCAATGACATAAATATCTCGGACGAGAGATGTTAGGCTGTGACCGGTGGAGGCTTTAAAATTCCATCTTCAGTCGCCGCGTTACTGTTGTAACTACGATTCCTTAGGTTAAGCTCTAGGCTGTATGGGGAAGAGAAGAAATAGACAGACTCTCCGACCCTCCACAATGGCACACGGATTAACCATAAAACTGAATGACCGGACCGCCACAACATGAACACTGGTGGGAAATGTTGTTGAGTCCTAATGGCCATCACCGGTCACGGTACAACACTCCCCGAAGGAAGTATGTCCCGTCATTGATGGGAGGAATCCAATCACCACCTATTAATGTACCCACCAAGGGTGGCGAAATCCAACCACCATACCGGAAGCCTCTCATCCCCAATTACGAGGGGGCCCCCCGGGGGATTAAGGGGAAAGGAAGTAATAGTTTAGAGGAATTCAACAACTGTAGTTTAATTTCGGTTAATTAAAGAGGATGGCATTTCAGATCGCAATTATTTCTATTAAGTCAAGCCTCTCTTTTACTGTTTTGTATCTTATTACAGTATGCAATTCTTAAAGGCTTCGAGTGTCAAACGAATTTATAACCCTCTTTGTGGACAAAACCTCGTGTTTAATAAAAATTTGTCATACGTTTCGGTTTATAATAAACGCATCAAAATATACTTAAAATAGTTTATCTATATATAGTATAAAATGAAAGCGTCTGTATGGTTGAAAGAGAAAAATTCGTGAAATAATTAATACTGGAGATATTTGCACCATTTTATAGGGCATTTATTGGGAAAGGTTTTAATATATTGAAATCATATCAAAATAAAAAGTAAACTTTATGATTGTGGTTTTAGTTGTTTTCTTACTACGATTTCCGCATGCGTGAAACCGAAAAATCTCTGCTTTGCACTTATCTGCGCATGTGTAAAAACCTCTAACTGCGTATGCGTAAATAGTGTAAGTTGTGGTATGCATATACTATGCATTTCTTTGTTTACATGTAATTTCAAACGGTGATTCAAAACTCATTTTGCCATCCCCCCCAAAAAGTAAATAAATAAAAGAAAAATATTGGCCGAAGTAAATTAAATGCCAAAACGCTTCGTTTGTTGCGCTATAATAAAAATGTAGAAGAAATAAACGTTCGGTTAGCGAATATCAGAGAAACAAAGTCCATACTTAGAGATGGAGAGTCTTCTGTTGAACAATGTAACTGTCTCTCTTTAAATTTTTCTGTTTGTTTGAAGTTGCGTAACAGGCCTTAAGTAAAAAGCGACTTAAGTAAAAAGTTGTTGTTGTTTTTTCTTGCCATGGGCAACGCTGTGTCAGTACTGCTAGTAACATATGAATTTATCATTCGAAACATTTCATAATATCGCTATTTCACAGGAACAATCCCTATTATTTCCTCATGCATAACTTTTTAATAGTAATTTTAGAGGAGTCATGTATAATTTTGTATTTACTTACGTTTTGTTGAAAGACATTACCAGAAAAGACTGTCAAAGACTGTACCAGAAAAACTGTACCATTTTCTTAGCAAAGTTTTGTAAGTAAGACATTCATTTAGATTCATTTCATTTCAAAAGATAATAAATAAAGTTTTCGAGGTGTGTGTGTGTGTGTGTGTGTGTGTGTGTGTGTGTGTGTGTATGTGTGTGTGTGTGTTGTTCATTTTCAATAAATATCATAATGATTTTCGGACACAGTACATTTAATGGACATGGACAAGAAAAGAACACAGATATTAACGGTTACGCACACAGCATCATGTTGAGAAATTCGTAGGAGGAATGCGCGGGAACGAAGTCAGAAGTGTAATCACACAGATATTCCTACGCGGGAAAAATAGTCCACTCGCTTCATCCCAACAATATACATTTCTATATTTGCAGGCAAGGGATGTTGAACAAACTCTAATGGAACGGACGAGGCAGGTCTGCCATCTGCGATGGGAATTACTGCATCGGGATATGTCTGCTGTTCTTTTGCAAGCAGCTCTCCATCGAGTGACCAGTCAAGGAGAGCCGGTCACCATCCTCCCCACCTGGGACAAAAGAAGAAACAAATTCAAAAACATCAAAGCTTGGTCGGTGGACACTACGACACGACGCCCTTCGGAAGTAAGATTCTCAAAAAAAAAAAAAAAAATCGTTTGCTTTTAGAAAATAATTACATTCCAAAAAACATAATTTATATAAGTTATTTTATTGTATTTTATAAGCTATTATTTGATTTCTTCTGTATTTGTAAAAATGGACTTTTGTCATCTATTTTTCACTTGTTTTGCGATGATTTATAGAGCTCTGAAATTTTGTACAGTTGTGTGTTCCCAATGACAACAGATTTTAATATTGTGAAAATTTAACTATAAATTAAAAGACAAATTTTGAAATTAAATTCCTGCGAGTGGCAGAATATATTGTTACGTTTTTAGCGTAGCGGGTTCGGATTGAATGGACTTTACTTGAGGACAGCACAAACAAATTTATTTATAGCTGTTTACAGGTATTACAGGATGACATGACTTGATAAAGGAAAACAGATAAAAATAATCCAGCAGTCAACAGTCACTATCAGCGTAAATACAAGTCTAACGCGCAATAAACACAGACTGCAAAACAGCTATCGTATTGCACAGCAAACAGTAAATCACAGCGAGCTCAATAATACAGCGTAAACAGCAAACGTAAATACAGCTCACTAATAATAAGTGAGAAAAGTAATCAGCTCGCAGAACGAATCGCTACTTTTTCGAGAGGAACTGCCAAATTGCGGCAGCCCGTCCCTTATATAACCGAGTGAGTGAGCGCCCAGGAGTAACGCGGGGCACCGTGAATGATCTGGGGGCTGCCAGAATATTCCACTCGCCAAATCAACTCGGTTGATGTGAAGCTCATCGTCAACTATCGCCAATGCATTCTCCTTCGGTGCCTTTCGCGGCGCTCGCCGCCCGCATGTAACGATATTTACCCAACATATCTTGCTCCACCTTAAATATTTACACGATAGAGAAAATAGTGTTTGTTGGTTATTTAAACTACTTATAACTCTTTTAAAACTTCAATCTTTGTAAAAAAAATCCAACTAAATTTATTTTGATTTTTTTAACTAGAACACTATTTCCACTGCAGAAAAAGTAGCAGTAGAACAAATAATAATATATGGAGACATCACATACATAAAAACGCGATCTACAAGTGAATTTGAAAAAAAAAAAAAAAGAGTTATAAGGCACCGTAATATTTATAATAATAAATTATAAATATTCTTAAAAAATTGAAAATAATAAAACGAAATGTTTAAAAAAACGCATTTTTTGTAATTAGATTGGTAGTAAAGTAGAAAATAATTCTTTTAAGAGAAATCTGGGAGTCAAAATAAAATTATATAAGTCTGAGTAAGGTTAAAAAGAATGCATCGGTGAATGAAACTTCAATTGATATTATAAAAAATGGTTAACAAGATCTTTTTAAAAATTTAAAACATACAAAATATGAAATATTATTTTTGATAAAATTGATTGAAATATCTATTTACTCACAGAATTTTATATCAGTTTCACAAACTTTCAGATTTTGTTTTGACTTCTAGATTTTAATAAAGCATTATTTTCTATTTAAACACTGTTATCAATATACACTGACAAGAATCTGTTTCTGAAAATTTGATTGTTGTATTTCTTTTTCACTTCAACCATTACCTTATTACAATATATTTACATAAATTGAACATGTTGTCATGTAACTAAAACAATATGAAATTTCTACCCATCATAATATTCTTCGTTTGAAGGATCTGGTGACGGACGACTGGCTGCAGGAAAGGCTGAAACAACTTACGATGGCTCCGTACAATGATTGGGCGAACATAGATTTCTCAGCGAATGACCTCATGACTACGGCTCATGAGCTCAAGAAGGAGACTATGCGGTTGGCAATATCCAGACAAGGTAGCCATCTCCATCAGTTTTAAGTATTCCAATAATATATTATGGATTATTTCAATCTTCTTGCATATCCAATATAACAAATATTAAATTGGTTTTAATTTTAGTATAAAATTATCAACAAAAAGGTGTATTTTTTCATTTTCTTAACAAAAAAGTTTAAATGACGCTGATATTAATCTTGCTTTAACCCTTTGACTACTGATATGGTCCAAACGGCCGTGTAAATTCTATCCTTGTAGGCCAGTTTCTGTTTCAAACGATCAGCGCAGGATGTAAAACGAGTTACCAAGAGAGAAATTCTCGCTTTACAACTTGCACCTTTCTTTTGAAACAGAAAGGATAAGAAAAGAAACAGAAAACATAGCAGCAAAAAATCTGTGGTAACGTTTGGGCCGAGTCAGTTGTGAAAGGGTTCATATGAATTTCTATATAGCAAACTCATTTTACTAGCTACTAAATTTAAAAGAAGAAACTTGTTCAGTGAGTACATTTGTTTTCAAAAAGTTAATTAGCTTTTAAATTTTAAGAATAAGCAAAGCATTCCTTATCAACAAACTTTTAGAACAATTACTTTATTATTAATCCAGAAAAATGTTTGTCAGACGAAGTTTTTCGAGAATATCATTTATGAGGGAAAAAAATTCCATGTACGGGGGAGATATATTACTGATTACTCATAATATTCTTTTTAATGGTTCAAGTAATTTTTAATTACTGTTGGACAACCATCAGATGATTAAATTGTAATCATAGGTAAGTGATTACGTTTAAAAGGGGATTTTTTGTAAAAATATTAAAATGTTTGTTTGATATTTTTACTGTTTAATCAGTTTTCTTTATAAAATCGCTTGAATTTGGTTTCTGAAACAATTCTTCAGGAAGTCACACTGATGTTTACGTGCTTTTTAATGCTATTTTATAAAATTATAATCTTTGATAGAATTTTCTGGGGAGAGGGGGGAGTTCCTCATTTTTTTTTATTTTTTTTATTTTTTTTTTATTTTATTTTATTTTTTTTTTTGCTATAGTAATATTCTGTAGAACAAGAGAATATGTAATTTATGCATTCTGGAATATTTTATAGCTGTTTAACAACGCGAAAAGAATTGAAATTATTTAAAGAAAGGGTAATATATTTTAAAGCTATCTGAAAATTTTTAAGCAAATCATTTGTTAAGCTTCTAAACTAAAGAATTTTTGCTTTAATTCTTTTTTAACCAAATACAAAATCCTTTTTACTTTTTTTGTAAAATTTTTGTTACTTAACTCACAAATGTTTTTTTTCTTCAATTTTTTTTAAATTCAAAAGTTAAAAAGGTATAACTACTATAGAAATATTTTCAAAAAAATTATCTAGAACGTATTTATCTATTTTAAATCCACTATTTAATGATTAAACAATGATACTAAACAAAAATGATCTGATTAATCTCAAAATCTATATTAAAGATTTTTTTCCCGCATTTTAATCATCTTCATAACCAGAAGACATTCAATCTAAATATTTTTGTTTTAACTTTTAATTATCTTTAAAAAATATTATCATAATTTTATAACAAGTTTTTTTAACACATTTCATAACTATTTCAGATGGTGTCTCTGACTCAGAAGAAAAGAAATCCGCCAACTGGTCAGCGGATTCAGAAGTAAGCTTGTTCCACAAATCGAAACTTAAGACAAGACATTAAACATTATGAAATAAATAGCCATCATCCCACCAATTTTTCTGATAATTTTAAAATAACTTTTATTGCAGATGGCAGACAGTGACCGTTATTACGATACTGGATCTGCTGTCAACAGTCGGTCATCGTCCTTCTCCAGTGGACCAGGAGGTCTCAGAGGATCGCACTCAGACACGAGGTTGTATGAAAGGTCCCGAAGTCTGCGTCGGAACTCTTCGAGTAGCATGAGCTGTGTAGAAGCTAGTGACAGTTCGAGCCTTCACGAGAGCGACAAAATGCATTATCTGCTGAAAAAGTTCCCTTGGAAAACGCAGTGGAGATCAATGGATAACGTGTCGTCCTCTTATTCCTCCAGGAGGTATAAAAATTTTACCCTTCATCGGACAATTTCAGAAATATGACACGCAGCCTGTTTGTTCCCAAAAAATTAAATATTGATCATCACATTAAATTTATTGAAGAACAATGGATAAATTTTATTATAAAATGAACAAATTTAACTCTTTCAATTCTTGGTTGTCCGACAACAAAGAGATCAATTCAAAATTATGAATACAGACGCGATTAGAGTGATTCGAAAGTAAAGAATTACATAAAGCGGAAACTCTATCATGAAGAAATAGAGGGCACTATTTTTCAACTCAGCTTTGATTTCTCCTCACTCGAAATGTAACAACTGTTTACAAAGAACATACAACTATTTATGAATGCTGATTTGGTGGATATGCATCTCGTGTTTTGAACAGTTGAAAAAGAATGGAAGAGCGGGTGAGGAACGTATGAGTAAAGTTCCCGAATTGGCGAATCAGAAAGCCTTTATATCTAAACTTGTGTAAATGGCATAACATGAATAAGTGGTGCGTGAAGCATAATATGGCGGGGTTTTTTTCCCACTTATAATTGGTGTTAATAGTTTGGCAAGAACAATTGGCCTTTCGGTTTATGGAATCATTTCTTTCTTGTAGATATTTCACTCAAAAATTTGACATAGCGTTTTCCATAAAACATATGGAACTGGGACATCAATAACCTTTTCGCTATCTGGATGTCTATCGTTAATCCATTCATATGAATATGAGGGATTCTGTAGCAACATATAATCCAAGTGTTATCATTGTCGAACTTATGATGATAATTCAAACGACTGGCATTTCAAATCTTCTGAGGGTTCATGCCCTCAGAAGCTACTGCACCCCTCCTTCCGTCGTAAAGGTGAACACGAGACAACAGCAACAATTGTAATTAATTAATAAAAAGTAACTAAAATACAATTTTAAACTTCCTACATTTTTTCTAATAACCTAAATAGGAATTGATTTAAAAAATTGTTTTTTATATTACTTGTTCAATACTATAATGATTGATATTTTATAAAAGAAAATATTTTTATAAGTCGATGGCGCTCAACAAATCCATAACAACTACAACCATGAAATTTAACATACAGATCATCATCATAATGATTCAACGCTAATATGAATTGTAGAATTTTTTTATTTAATATTTAGAATGTTGTTTCGTATAAATTTTCACATATAGTAACGTTTCTAATAATTTTAGATAAATAATCAGTATATTATCAAAGAGAACAATTAATAGTCGTTTGGAAATTTGTTTTGCTCCTTTGAGAAAATTTACTGAAATTTAGAAAACTTTTTACTAAATAGTCACTTTTCCTGAGGAATTTTAAGAAGTAAAACAAAAATTTCTGTACACTATATCCTAATTCCATTTATTATCTTTAAATTGTTCGAGATCCTTAGTCCAATATTTCTTTCTAATATCAACAAATATAATAATATTGAGTATATTTATGTGTTAGCAGTTTTCACAATAGACCTTTCAACCAACAGCTACCAAATTTGACACATATATACCTTGAAAAATGGCAAAGTTCACCATGGAAGGGATTTTTTTTTTTTTTTTTGTAATTTTGATTAGTTAAAAAGTTGCCTAAATTTCGGAATTTTTTTTCCCTCCACAATAACTTCCAAAAATATTACGGTACGAAAATTATTTTTATCTTATTTAAAAATTTAGCAATGCCAATCTAGCAATAGTACAACTTAGTCAATTTTAACTTTTGACATAGAACATATAATTAACCTGAAATTTAATCCGTTTTCAATGTTTCATCAAATATTTTACCAACAGCTTTCTTCCATGATTGAAAGTTAAAGAAAAAAGTTTCCATATAATATTTGTCTAGTTAATCGGAATTATATAAAAAAAATGGTTACTATTTCAAGAAAATTAGAAAGTCTACGTAGAAGACAATTACACTTTTAATAATACTATTATGTCATAGAAATGATACTCCCCAGGGAAAGTTTAAATACATAATGAATACAGAAAGTAAGATTATAAGTTTACTCCGGCTTGAATGTGTGATGATTTTATAGAATTATGGGCAGGAAATTACGTCAACGTAATGTAAATTAAATGAAATAAAACCAGTATACCCAGCGAAGCAAAAGGTCCCCACAAAACGACTAATTTATAATAAAAACGCTCAAAATATCTTTCCTTTTTCTTTCTTTTTTTTTTGTCATTGACTTCTATTTAATTGCTTTCTAGGTGAGTTCAAAGATATTTCTCTCAGAGAAAATCAGGAAGAGATTAAGAATCATGAATTGTTATTAAAATTGTTAAGGGTATATTAAGTGAGATAAAAGCAATAAGATTCGAAAGTTTATCTTCTTTTTTTAGAATAAATTCATCATCAGTAATTTGTTTTGAATTTTACTGACTCATTGTCAGGCGATATTAGTGCTGTAAAAAAAACCCTATAAAATTAGTATTATTTTATATTTCACTTTCATAGCTTTTGTTACTGTGTTTGATTTCACTGAAATTCACATTAGGGGCAGCTATATATAGATTCTACTACTTAAAATTTAAATTCAACTAGCTAACGAAATGAATACTAATAACTAAAACCGAAGCACCTAAATAGAGAAAACGGTTCTTTTAAATGGGTGATTAAGTTCCGTTCTGACGGCCCGTTGAATTTATGGATATGTCCTTAAATCTAAAATTGAGAGACATCGACAGGCGAGAGTGGTTTCATGAGCTTCCCACAAATTCTCTGTAAAATTAACAGGCATCAAAGAACCCCCCCCCCCAAAAAAAAACCCCTCTATTGAGAGGAAAGAGGGCAAAATGCGCCGGACTCAAATCGAGAATGGGTCGCTGGAACGGGCTAAAAAAGTTTCCAAAACTGTGCTGCTCGCATTCACTGTTTTCGTCGAATAACTTATGAATTTCTTCCCCATTTGTGCCGTAAGTGCCTTTTAAGATTCAGAACGGTAAACACATTCAGAATTATCAACGATTATAATTTTTTAAATATCATATGTATGCATTCTAGCGTTTTAAAAAATGTATTTCAACATTTATTTCAATCATTTATAGTTCCATTTTGGAAGAGGAAACGGGAAAATCTCTCTGGCGCCCAGTTCGGTCTTCCAGTAGAGGTGCAGACGCTCTGACTCAAGAAGAACTGACTCATGCCCAATTACAGCAGAAATATGGCAGCTTCAAAGAAACGGACGAAGAAAACGAAGAACCCAAAGTGTCCTCGGACTGGGGAAGCCAGTGTTTGATAACACCCAGGCCCATCCATTTGGCGCGAATATCTGACAACGAATCTGATAAAGATGTGTATTCGCCCCAATCTTATTCCAGTCAAAACGCAGAAGGTGCAATTGGCTCCATGAAATATTACCCGGCAGAAACCATTTCTACGTCATCATATCCTGGAGGTAAGTCGTATCTTATGCAGGAGAAAGCATTCAGTCTCCCCCAAGAGTGCAAAGCCGATGTTCTCATTCACGGAGACGAACAAACTTATTTCAATACCACCGATGGCAGCATGGAGTCTCTGGACAAATACGAAACTGCCATTCGCGACGAAGAACTGACTATCAGCGATGACCAAAACGAACAAGGGTATTATGAACATCGGACAGGTGGATCCGGAGGAACTTTTTCCTTTTTCGAAGATCCCATGCAGAGAACTTGTAATCAGATTCATTCCATCTCTAGCTTAGGTTCTTCATCTTCCTCTCATAATTGTGCCAAAAATGACTGTGAAGAAAGCAAGCATCGGTCTCATGGCAGTAGCTGTAGCTCCCTACAGGAGCATGGTAGTACAAGCATGCCAGGATCGCCGAATATCTCGCAGTTCAAGTATAAAGGAACAAAAGGTTTTGGACGATCTCCAAGGTTAGGGTACAAGAGAGAGGAAGAGAAATTAAGAAGTTTCACTAATATTGATGAAAATGGAACCGATGATTTAGAATTCGGCTCATAGCACAAATTTAAAATTATAATTTATGAATATCGGAGAAAGAAATGTTACTGGTGTTTCTTACTTTTCTTACTGTATATTGAGACAAATCGTGCAGAAAACGCAAAAATAAATGCCATACTTTGAAAAATGGATATCGCCCTTAAACTTTAAACAATGATTTTATTACTTTCTTCTGAAAAAATTTGTTATTTATTTATTATTATTTTTCCCCCTTTATGTATATTTAGAGTTCACATTGAAAGTATAAGTTTCGTTCGAATCGTTTTTATTATATAT
This sequence comes from Argiope argentata, assembly GCA_026289955.1. Taxonomy (NCBI): domain Eukaryota; kingdom Metazoa; phylum Arthropoda; class Arachnida; order Araneae; family Araneidae; genus Argiope; species Argiope argentata. The sequence goes on along the minus strand of JAOUZG010015602.1, from coordinate 734,034 downwards.
GTTATTCTTTTCTCTATCTACTTTTTAAATTAACTATCAGTATTTTATTCATTATATAAAATTTTAATTTTTCATTAAGTGATAAAAAAATAAAGATACCTCGAATTTATGTTCTATTATATACATGAGATTTAAAATAATGATCTTGATAAATAATCTAACATGTTATTTTTAATTTATATTTAATGATTGCTTATGATAATTTAAAAATAATATTAATGTATATACTGTATTTATGTAGGTTAAATTTTATCAGAGAGTAGAGATAATGTGTTCCAACAATGTGAGTATCACCTGTGAAAAATCATTTATTTAAATATTCAAAAAATGAATTTCACTGTTTTTGTAACATGACATAAAAGTTAGGTGCTTATTATTCATCAGATTTCAAAATACGGTATATTTTCATTAATAATGCAGCACAATAAATCGCTCATAATCGAAATATTTTTCTTCAAGCTATAATATTTACGTTTTTAGCAGGCTACAATGCTTTTGGAGAACCGACCCCTTATAAAAATTATATTTCTTTTAAAAAGTTTGTGGAGAATATGTACAAACAAAAGAGTGCTATATTCATACAGAGCTTTTTCACGACTTTTTTAGAACCCAATAGCACTTTTCTAAAAAAATCTAGTAAATAATTTTGTGTTTAGCTTCGAATGGATGAAGATAATAGTAAAGTTGATAAGAGATTCCATAAGACATATGTATGGGATGCCTAGACATTGGGTGGAGAGCAATAGCAAGGTGTTTATTTAATGGTAGGGTTCCTGCTAATCATGCCGGAAGGAAAAAATTACCATTTTCAAAGAAATGTCACAATCTGGTGATTAATAATTTTCTTTTTTTGTAGTGATATAGAGACAGGGGGAGTACAGATGACACAAGCCTCAGTTTTAGGGGATGTCTTGCAAGTAATTCATTAATACTGTAATATCACTTCTCTATCGCCTAATATCATAATGAGAAGGAGCATCATGATTTCTAAGCAGTAGTAAATTTGGTAAATTAAAACTAAATAAATTAGGGCAAATAAAGTAATAAAGTTGTAGTATATTTGGGCAGATAGTGGCATTATAATCAGGTTGTGTCATTTCTTCATCATAATCACTAACAGCCAAGCCACAGGTTATTTCCGTAAGTTTGTGAAAGCGTACAGAACTGACTTCAGTCAATCTTTGATTTCCTAATTTATTACTATTTTCAGAAACAATAAAAAGTTCAGAACAAATTAAAAAGATGGTGGATCAAGTGATTATGACTAAATTATCTAAAATAGATCACTACATAATCTCGATGTTTGTAAAAAGGCAATTATAAAAAAAATATTTCATGGATTATTTTTTTTTTTTTTGAATCTCACATTATAAAAATGTTGGAACTTTCCTGCTGCTAAGTAAATTCTTTGAATTTATTTAATTTAATAGCAGTTTTTATTGTGTTGCCTATCATTAAATATACAGTAAACTAAAGAAATAAATATCGTAAAGAGCTTTACACTGTTTTTTAATTCAAGTAGATATATTTTTATGCTCGATTGTTTTGGATGCTAAACTTATATTTAAAAAAAATTTGTGTCTTTGCTATGGATGGAAGTTTTTTAATCCTTAACAAAATTCTCAAATCTATTTTCTTACTAAAAATTCACATGGTTTAATTAAAACAATTTCCTCGCCAACCAAAATTCAACAATCAAAAAGATCATTTTGTTTCATTAATGTTCTAATTCTAAGCAGAAAATATATTACTTAGAAAAGATTAGTATTTAATAGTGGATATTAAGAAGACATTTCTCATTGCAAAACCCCACATCATTGAAGCAATAATAAAACTAACATTGAAATGAAAATCCTAAATACGCAACCAATACAACTGGGTTTTCAATGTAATATCCCATACTATAGCTGCACAATACATATTAACCTTTTGTTAATTGTTACAAACAAACTTAGCATATTCTAATCGATGTTTTGAATCCTATTTGTAATGAAGACTCTTGGTACAGATGAATACAATAATACAGGGATTTTTTCACTTACGATAATTGCAACACATTTTTTAAAGACCAAATTTACAATGATTCACTTCATTCCTAGTGCAATAATTTTTTAAGTGAAATTTTATGACTAAAAATGAACTTTTATTTAGAAAAAAAAACATATCAATTTTTTTCAAAAGTAAAGTATACACAAACTTAATTTAATGTTTATACCGAAAAGAGAATTCTGATTAAATAGGCAATGTTCGAATGGACATCAGTCATTTGTGCTTTTTATCATGCAATATTACGAATACCACCATGTGGCTTATTGAAAGATTTTATGCCTGTATCATGTTTATGCAAATTGTGTTAAAATACACTTATATTTAAGACTGTCCTGACACCAAATATTGAATAGGAGCTTACCAGTGAGCTGCAATATACAATTTGAAAATGATACAAGCATACCAAATTATATAAAAATCACAAAACCATAAACAAATATGAAAATGTTTTTTCAAAGAGAGAAGTTTCCTTAAGAAAGCCAAGACACAAAATGATGCTCAAAACCTTTTCTAAATCATATGAACACATTTTATTAAATATTTTTTTTGCAGCTAACAACACAGAGAAGCAGATAAGTTAAGACTAAAATCTATTACAAACAAAATATTTCATATTTAAAATTTCCACCAACACAACACTGGGAAGTTTCGATAGACGGGCCAACAATTGCAAAAGTCCATTTACTTGTTAGAAGCAGCAGAACCTACAATAAGCTTTTACAAAACACAAGCTCTCAACTTCCTTTAGATTCTCATTTTTAAAATTTAAAAACGCTATCAAGAATGTCTACTAGAGATGCAATAAAACAGTGCACTAGAAACAAACAGCATATACTGTAGTGATGATCCCCTCTGTATGAGGAAATAAATTATAAAGAATTTTAATTTTTGCTTTGAATGATAGAGAGACAGAGTGTATTACACCTTCAATTTCATAGAATACATTACATTGCTGTACAACGTGGCTGTTATGGCACACCAAGTGGCTGGTGAATTAGGAAACTTAAAACTGTCAAGTAACCGTCGCTTAGCGATTACAGCATTAGACTTCAAACAGCTTTTACAAATAAAAATAAAAAAAGAATGGGTCAGTGTTCATCTAGATGTCATCTATTCATCAGGTCTGGAAGTGTCATGTACAGTGTCACTGAACGTAATCTCGCAACTTTGCCTAATGTCATCTCCAGACAGCTGCTGAACAAAGCTGCTCTCTACTTCGCTTTGAACATCTGGATCAGAAATTACAGAAGTCACTACCCTGGAAAAGGAATGAAAAGGTTATTTGATGAAAGTCGGAGTTAACGAATACAAAACTTCTGACTCTTGATTTTTTAAATGATATATATTTAAATACAAATGATGGCAAGTAGATACATTGGATATAAATATTTTAGAAAGTTCTAAAAATCAAAAATAATTAAATACAATATGTGATTCTGACAACTTTGGTTACTACTACAACAAAATACATCTTATTTTTACTACTATATTATAATCAGGCATCCACTAGCTTGAAGAAATCGTATTAATCAATTAAAACTTGACCTTACTAAAGTCGACTGATATACGGATGGAGAGTTAGGTCATTTTACTTTTTACATATTACTATTCTCTACATAAAAAGGTTTTCTTTTCAAATTCAGAATTTATTGAATACTTTCGAGTAAATATTTTCTTAATTCAAAACCAAGTAAATTTACTTAAGTAGATAGAGTATAGCGGCAATGGTATTCAGTGCATCATAAAATCAGTTGTCATTAACAGTGCCATAATCAAGGGAAATGGCCCCAGGACATATATATGCTTTCTCATCGTGCCTGACTTTAATAACTGACACGGTCACACTAATATTACATCTCTATGACATTCTTTGTGCCTGGTGTCAGGGACACCTGCCCCTTTCCTTTACCTCCCCATGACTACACCAATGAAGCAAGGATGGAGCCAGAATAATTGCAAAGGTAAAGCGCATTCCTCCGCACAGCTATGATCAGTTAAATTAGAGTAATTTTATATGAAATAATATTATACACACTTGTGATATATATGTATATATATTTTAAAGATGCGCATGAAAGCAGGCATGCTAAGTCCTACTTTCAAATGACTGAATATTCTATGCTATTCCATGCATATGAATGACATTCGACGGTAAAAGTTCTTTCATTTGATAACTCATAGTTCCATGAAAAATTTAAAAAATTTGTTCTCTGGTTGTATTTAAATTCACTAGTTTCATTGATGCTGTATACAATGTTATACAAAAAATTATAACTAAAGACAGTAATATTAGTTCTACTCAGATGGCCACAATCATGTTAACTAAGATTAAGTTAATTTATTGAATTATTTTTTTCCTCCCCTATACAACATAAATATGACTCATGTTACAAAAATCATATTTTATATATATAAAAGTAATATTCAAATACACAATAAAAATAATTAATCGTACCTAGTTGTAGTAGTGGTTGTAGTAGAACTGACTAGATCATCACTATCAAGAGCTTCATCGCCTGAAAATATATGGACTATAATTTAATAACAGTCTAATGTTTTTTTCTATCAAATGATATTAAACGATTATTACAATACGTTTAACACTTAACAGAATTTTATCACATAACAAAGTGCAAGCAGTTGTATAAAATACAAAAATATAAGCTATGTAAAAAAATAATAAAATAACGAATTAAGAAACAGTCCCTACCACTGGAATAAAGGAATCAAACTGTAATACGATATGATTGTATTTTACTTTAATTATTTAGACAAATTTTTGTTTTAGATTTCTTTATAATTTTATGAAAGCTAAATAATGAAAATTTCAAAAGGAATGCATTTTCAGAAGATGCCCAAAAATTAAACGCTCTGCAATACATGCCCAATTTCGATTTCATTACATAAAAAAATAATATAATCGGACTGAAAAATACAAAAAAAATAATAATTAATTCAATTTCAAAGACCATTTCGTCTTTTTATTTTAAGACATTGCTATTTATTTAACACAAAAAGAAATGATCCATTTCATCAATAATTAGTCAAAGCAGCCCACTTTCATAACTATTTGTTGGGCAGAAAATTTTAAAATTACAACGCATAACAATTCTTTTTATGCTCAAAACTATAGAGAATAATGCATGATTAGCTTTATAAACACGAACTACAACCCTTTATCTAACAGACCATCATGGTGAAATTTAGGAAAATATACTTTCTTTTCCTCTAATGCACTAAGAAAACAATTTCTAAGAAGTATAAATCAATCTCAATGAAAAAATATTATCAAAATACAAATTAGATATCTTCGGGTAATACGCAAGTCATAAAACTTAGCAAACATTCCTTATGTGCAAGGGCTCAGTGACGTAGTGGTTAAGATCTCGGACTCAAAATTGAAGGTAAGCAGGTTCAAATCCAGGCTGCATAGAAGGTAGTCGCATATCTCGATGCGCCACATAGAGCCGAGTTCGCATATAATTAAAAATATGCAAAAACTACGGAATATTAACCGCAGAATAATGTTCTTGTCATCTATCTACAAGTCATTCAAGACAGAAACTTTGTATTATCATTCGAATGAATGCCGAAAATTCGCAAAAGAGGAAATTGGTCTTCCAGAAACAGTTCCATTTAAACTTCCGGCAGTGAGAAATTAGAGGACATCTTTAATAATTCAAATTTTTATTTATTTATCTTTGTATAATCATATGGAACAACATATTAAATGATAAAAACAATTCCTAATGATTAATTCTTTTAAGGGAAGACATTTTTTAAAGGAGAAAATTAACCTCTTCAAGAGCAAATATGCCAATTATTCAGAGAAAAAGCTTTATTTATCGGATTTCAAAAGATAAATTTCTGAATGATTTTATGGATCATTGGATTTGCTACCATTGAATTACTGTCAATATAAAATAAATAAAATAAAAATATTGATTATTATATATTAAAAATTTGTACTGTTATTAGAAAAACGATTTTTTTTCCACATTAGATATCAAATAATTAAAAATACAGAGAAATTGATTTGATTCTATTTTAAATGCACATTGTAAAATTATATTAATCAGTTCAATAACCACATCTCAAACTAATATTTTGATGAATTTGCAAATCGATTTTTTTTCTATTTCTAATCATCTGTATTTAGCTGCTTCATGTTTGTAATAATAAGATTCTGTACACTTGGTACAGAGTTTGAAATAGCCAGATATCAAGATGAAAAAGTGCAAATATTAACTAAAATATTTTTTTAAAAATTGTAATTAAGTAAAAATTTAATTGAAAAAAACTTTTAAATATTGGATTAATTTTAAATGTAATGGTGCAAAATACAGTTTTAATTAATATACAGGATAAATCTTCCCTAAAATGTCTTTACTATGTATACTAAGTAAGCAAAAAAAAAAAAAAAATTCCCTATTCCAATACAAGTAAGAAGCTGATGCGAACATAAATATATTATATGTGACCATTTTTCTATTGGAATATCATATTGTTTAAGTAAAGGCGTTTTTCTGTTAGAAATCTCAAATTATAATGTAGTTAATAGACTGTATTTCAAGGGTGTTTCGATCCCCAAGCAATGCCTTCATTCGATTTCCCATTAAAAAGAATATGGCATTTTTAATCAAAAATTATATATAAAAAAACTCTTATGAGTTTTAAGTACATTAGGTGGACTAAATTTTGATTGCAAATTAAAGAGACTATTTATTATAAAACATGCTTTTGCAATTAACTTATACAAATGCTTGCACAAATAAATTAATACAAGGCATATACACACAACAAAAATGACAATATTTACAGAGAACGACATTTAACGGCCTGACACAATCTTGCAAATATCACTTGTAAAATGCATTGTACAAACAAACGAATTCTGTTTCTTTTCTTACAACAAAATAGAATTTAAATGGTAGATTTTAAGGGAACACAATTTTGGAAATTATACAGATTTTTTTTACTGTTGTAAGAGAAGCACAAATTCTCACACTTGCTACATTTACACAGAAAAATAATAAAACAATAAATAATAAAAGATTCTAAAACATCGATAACTAAAACATGCAAAACGATAAAAGCAAGGCATTCTCTTTACGACAAATACTTATTTATTTATTAAAAAAAACCTTTTAAAATACAGCATTTAAATGAAAAAAGTGCATCAAATACACAATAAGTAAACAACCAGAAATGTGACACGCTTCACAGAAAAAAAGTTGGGACATTTTCACACAATTTTTGCATACCTTGCATAACACTTAAAAATAAAAATAAAGCTAACAATGCTTTGATTTTAGAATTTTTTTTAAAAAAAACGAAATAATAAAAACATATAACGCATCTCATTCCATACAATAATTGAAATATAAAAAATAAAAATGTCATTTACTTTTTTTTTCTGAATAAAATTTACAGGGGAAAAAAGCATGCATAAATGAATAGATAAAATAGAGCAAGCTTTGCAGGAGACTGCTGGGGAGAATAAAAGTTGCAGTTGAACTAAAAAGCAATCAAGCATTATATCAAGTTGAACACAAAACATCCAGCGTCCAATGCATGTAATCATTTTCTTTACAACATATGTGGTGCACAACTGTTTCAACTACCTGACGAACTAACTCCATGGGCGGCTTCAAAGGTCTGTGTAAAATCGTCAGGTGCTGTTTGCTGTTCCGATTCATCAAGAATATCTGGAAATGAATGAGAAGCAAAATCATCCATCAATACAGATTCATCAGTTAATTTTGAAAGAAACATCTCCATTTGCTGTTTTGCTCCGTTAGTGCTCTGTAATTCTTTCAACTTGTACTCTAAAGCTCCTTTACTGCTAAGAGCTACGGTTTCCTCAGTTCTACTGCAGAGACGAGTTTTCTCTTCAGCCTCTGAGTCACCATGAGAATAGGTTATTTTAGGTTCCGGCTCTAAAGTGTCAGTGCTGGAGACCATAGTGCACTCTTCACCAGAAGCCTGAGCACTATTGAGGCTCGATGACATAACAGAGTCGGTTTCGAACTGGTAAGTGGCATGCGTCGCCGTAGAGCTACTAGGATCCATCGAATCCGTACTGGATACCATGCAATCTAATTTTTCATTCCCACACATTTTCTCACCACTAGAACTTGAGTCATGACCACCAGTAGTGCTATCGTTTTCTAAAGTGAGAGGTAAATTTTCAGATTCATCAAAATCAGTGTTACCATCCTCTTTGCTAGAGACTTTCGTCAATTCTGATGAGTCCTGGGCGTCGGATAAAACTTTAACAAGCACTGTGGTGCATTCTTCAGAAGTGGCACCTTCCGACACAGTTTCTTCCTGAAACCTCTCTACATTGACTTGCGCGACTTTAATCACTTCCTCTATATCGATTCTTCGACGCTCATATTCGGAAGAGTCGGAGCCTTCGTGCAATGATTCATGCAAAATTTCAATGGCATCAGAACATTGGCTTTCTAGCCCTTCTTCTATTTCGGATAACATCATTATATCGTCAGCAGTAATTTTATTATCGATTATTGCTTCGGTGCATTCTTTTTCAATTTTTTCAAACTCGGTCAAGGAAGACATGGATACATCATCGTGCTCACCGCTTTTTGTAACAGCTACTTTCTCACTAGAGTCAATAGAAGAACGGCTGATTCTTCCAGCAGCTATCTCTGCTTCAAGCCTCTCAAATTCTTGAAGTGAGGATGCAGCAGAAGTATCGCCACTTCTAGGAAAAAATCGTCTACCATGAAACGCCTCGGAACTAGGAGTGCTCTGTTTATCCTCCTCAACTGAGGGAATAGGACTAAGATATGTTTCTCTAATATCAAATTCTTCTTCTTCCTGATGCGTATATAAATCCGTTCCAGGTACTTCATCATATTTTGAAGCAAATTGTTGAGACGCGTAATCCGATTCTGGATTTAAAATGTCAGAATTTTCTTCTTTAGGCGATTTAGTGATAGGCTTCATAGATTTGTAGTCATAACGCTCATCTTCAGGAGATGTATCAACAGCGTCAGCTTTTTCAAGAGAATCTGTATTTACCAGATCGGATAATAGATTTGATCTTGTTTCTAAATTTGATACTCCTTCACTACTACTAACAGATTCGGCACATGGAATATTAATTTCACTTTCAAAACTAGGAGGTAATGATTCCATTCCTTCAGGCAATAACTCACATTGATCACTTTCGGGTAGATAACTAGTAAGATCTGAACACACACGGGATTCTGACTCTCGAAGCTCATAGTTTCTAAAACTTAAGGATTGTTGTTGCTGTGCTTCAGGTTTATCAGCATCTACAGCGCTTGGTGATTCATAATCACCTGACAACTGCGCACACTGATTATCAACTATCAAATTCTGACTGCTCCCATTTTCAAACTGGACGTTTTCAGAATCTGCATGAACATTGGAATGAGATTCTCCTGCATTACTACTAATAGCTGACGCACCCTCCATTTCAAGATCAAACTGCAATCCTTCAGCTTCATAAGCATTTGATGACTGGTTCTGATTAAGCTCTGAATCTGCATCAGGATTGTCATAATCTGGATTATAATCAACTTCGATTGGGCCATTTAGCTGCAAGTAAGAAGAATCTTGATTAGAAGAATGGTCCAATTCCGCGGTAAGCTCTTTTTCAGGAGGGGTTTCTTGCAATGAATCCAGCATAACATTGGATGCATCACTTGCTGGAGCATGGGAAGAAGAAAGTTGAACCGCAGTATCTATACTAGATGTCTGCCAAGTTTGTTCACTGTGAGTTGCGGAACTTTCGGATACAGAAAGTTGCTCTTCTTCTAATGGTATGGAAATTGGTTCGATATGCTCTTTATCAGGAATTATATCAACAACAGAACTAACAGATCTCCTATGAGATGGTCCACTATGAGAAAACGAATTACCTACTTGTGGGTAAAAATGTTTCGTATCTTCACTCTTTGCTTTATTGGCACACGAATTTTCCTGTTGCATGTCAGCAACAGAAGCTTTAATAAATTTAGAGTCGTCAACAGTATCATCGCTTTCGAGAATTTCAAATTTGTCAGAGACTTCAGATTCTGCAGCGAATTGCCACTTCCACTGCTGAGGTAGTTGTTTCATTTTCTCATTTTCACTAGGTTCAACAAAATCCCAACTTGTCATGAAAGGCATTTCTATACCCCCTCTAATTATTGCTTCGGGTATATCCATGTCATAAGGTTCTCTAACTGAGTCATCTACGGCAGGCTCTTCATCTAAAACTGGCATCTCCAAATCTGGCGCAAATTCCAATTCCATTTCTTGTGCAGACGGTACAAGAGTTTCACTGGCTTCAGACGAAACTTCTACGCTAGCAAGATGACCAGAGCTCTCGGAGTCTACGGAATAAGCAGATTCCCTAGAGCTGTGGCTAAATGATGAGCACGCCGTTGCATATGATATTTCTTGTGACGAAACTGCCGTTGCATAAGATCCAGAAGCTTCACCTGATGCTTCTTGAGATGTTACGCACGTTTCATATTCTGATCCATGGCCGCTAAAAACGTTAATATCGAATTCTGATGAACAAGGTCGGCTAGCAGCTGGTGTACTTCGTGGCGTCCGTCCACTATCGGACGTTTCAACTGAATAATATGGACTTTCAGTATCTCCAGAACTAGAACAAGATTCTTCTTTTCGTTTGCCAGATGACTCTCCAGCACTATCAATTTTAGATCCCTCTGCATCTGAATCACTTTTCTTACTATGAGAAGATTTACTATCCGATCTGGACATTTTAGAAGCTTCCGGAGTGCTATCTGAATGCCTTTGCAATAAACTGGGTTCAATTTCAGAGTCTACTGGCAAACCAGGCAATTTCTCATCTTCAGGCGAAGTCTTTTGTTCTATATCTTCAGGCAAAGTTTTTTGTTCTATATCTTCAGACGAAGTTTTTTGTTCTATATCTTTAGAAGTTCGTTTTATATCATCTTCTTTCACAACGACGCATGTTTTTATGGCAACCATTCCTTTGCCACCTTCATCATTATCATCGTCTTCATCTGAATCATTTTTAGTGTCATATTTTTCAGGGAGATCATGCAATCCTAAATCCTGAGGAGAATCGCAAGATTCAATAGATGAATGTTCCTCGATTGTAGATACCTGTTTGGTAGATTTTAATGATCTGATTTCTTTTTTATCATGCCTAGAATAAGTGATATCTTTAGCTCTGCGATGAACTTCTAAATCAGATAAGCTGCTGCTCATTCCAGATGATACGTGGTCAAATTCATGAGTTCCGAAATCTAATGACTGCAAAGGTTCAGTAAATAAATTTTTAGAATCAGATGCAAGAGCTTGAAGCTGCTCAGTTAGAGAATGCTCATCTTTTGCTTCATCGTAATACACAAAGTGCTCATCAGGTTCAACAGCTACACCTTCTGAGGAAATGTCATCAGTGTGGCCACAACTATCTTCCGAGATCTGAGGCGATATTGATTTACGAAACGCTCGTGGGCATGAATCTGTATCATCAAAAGTGTCCTTAATTCCATATTCAGAAGAAGCAGATGGTTCATGTTCAAGTTTTTCTCCAGAAATATCACTGAGACTATCAGACTTTTTCAAGGAAAAAGCCCCCAGTTCCTTCCTTTCAGGAGAACTACTTTCAATATCGGCCCCCAATTCTTGAGAGAAAATTTCAGTTCTGATTTGCTTATAAACATTACATTTATGGTCTTCAGAATCAGAAATTTTCTGTAGGTCTTCAACAATTTGTTTCACTTCGAGAGGGCTTTCTTCAATTGATTGATCTATTTCCTCTTGTAGAATCTCTGACTTGATAAGGTTATCAACCACAGAGGAAATTGTTGCAAGATTTGATGGCCTGTCTCCACCTGGTCTACCCTCGAAGCTGTCGTCTTCATCCAGTTTTATAGCCTCATGCAATTCGTCCTTCCTACATAATTCGACGCTCATTTTTCTGAAAGTTTCATCTTCATATTCAGAATATACATGGGTGTCTTTGATCCGATCCAAATTTCTAGGTTCAAGCGTTTCTACAGAAGTTTCTTCAACAGGATGAACTTGCGCTGGTGTTGCTTTCTCTAAAATTTGTAGTAAATATAAGTTAGTAAGAAAAATTTTGCAAAAAATTTCACTGCATGCGTTTTCAAAGACAGGATAGAGAAGCATGTGCCAAACAAATCTAGTAGTAAGAAGCATGCTGCATCCAAAAGGAAAGAAATCCTGCAATCTAGAAGACTATAAACAGAGACTATGAATCATGCACAGAAAAATTAAAACTAGACAAACTTAAACAGAAGAATTATATGACACAAACAAATTTGTCATCAATTTACAAAAAACAATCTGAGACATGTTAACAAATACTGTACTTTCAGAAAGTTTCAAAGTTTGCGTGCACATTGATAGAAAAATATCTTATGATCAACAAAAAGTAGAAGAGAAGAGAAGAGAAAAACGATACACAGATACGTTTAATCAAAACCAAACTAAAAATATATTTTACAAATTATAGACATTCTTTAGACACAATAAAAATAAAAAAGAATGAGCAATAAAATAACAAGATGCTGGCTCAAAAAAAAATATATATAATACATTCCACTTGAAAAAAATAACAGAAATTACTAAATCAGTTCGTTATAAAGAAAAATAGACTCTGTCCACAAAACAAACTAAATAAAATTTTCATAAGAATTCCACAATAATTTAAGGATAATCATTAATAATATAAATTTGAAACAAAAATTCAGACTTCCCATTTTAAAAAAGTCAGAATCCATTAATTAAAAATTTCACCAGAAAATTTTAAACAGGCATATATATTACAAAATAGTTTTAATTAAATTTATGGTAATTATTTTTTTAAAAAGTGACTAATTTTAAAAATTGATATAGATTTTAATATTTATCGATTATTTTAGCTATAAAAAACACAAAATATATAAAAATGTCAAATTATTTTCACTCGGATTTACTACATCAAAAAAGATGCAGTATTGTAAAATATGGGAAGTATGATAAAAATAATAACTGTTAAACTTATTATCTAAGAACAGCACTGAAAGTAAAATAATAATAATAATAGTAAGCATAATAAATAAATAATAAAAAAAGAACACAAAATTTCTTGAAATGTTATTTGGAAAACACACGTCTCAAAACATTGATACAATTAGGGAAAAAAAGAAGAAAAAATCTACAAAACATTTATGAGCAGGTTTTGCATCACAATGTTATAATGGCATAGTAACCTTCTTAAAAAGAAAAAAAAACATTTGATATAAAATTAGTTATGATAATTAGGAATTAATGACAAAAAAAATTGAAATTATTTTGAACTCATATATATTTTTTTAATTTATAGAAACTATAACTAGTCACTTGAGATAATTTTAATTGGCTCATCAGTAAATAAATATAACACTTTAGTTTAGAAAGGAAATATTTATTTATAAATTAACTTAATAAATAATAAATACAGGATACAGTTAATTATTTTTTTGAAGATATTGGATGGAAATTATAAAATGAAATAACTTAATTGATGATAAAAACATTTATTCATAAAGCTTTAAATTATCTACATGTTTCAATTAAGATCTTTCCAAATCTGAAAGATAAACTTTTTCGTAAAATTATATTGGCTTTAAATGTTTTTTAAGGCTTAAAATTAAATAGAAAATTTCCAAACAGACATATGAAATCATTCATTATGAATAAAACAGATATTTTTTTAGTGAAAAGAATCTATCTTTAAGATAAATAAATGAAGAATAAAATAAGATTATAAAAAAAAGCATGAAAAATTTATTATATTACTCTTCAGTCCACAAATGTCTCCTATTTACACATAAAATGGAAACAGAAAGGAACAAAGAGATTTCTGAAAAAATTAAAACTTTAAAAAATATATTAGTAAAGATAAAGAAAATTCACACTGAAAAAGATATATCTACAATAAATTTAAAATTAGCGAGTTAAATGCAAATTATGTGTTTAAAAATATGAATGCAAATTTTAAGAATAAGTATAGATGGAACTAACTAATGGCAGGTCAAAAAATTCCAAAAAGGAAAAACAAACATCCTATTTTTCACAAGATTGAAGGAACATTCAAAATAACTGGTTTTGAAAATTCTGCAATAGATTATATAATAATCAAAAACTCAATGTAGCTGAAATTTTATTCGAAATAGTGGAAATCCACTGATTATTACAAGAAAAGTGGACTATTTGCAAATGTTGTTTAATGGATCTCAAGCAGCGTTTCTTCTCTTTTTCTTCCACATTTTTTTTATAGACAATACCTGTCTAACTATAAGAAGTAATCAGAAGAAAACTGAAATTTAGAACTCAATTCTTTATATAATCTCTGCCACAAGACTTTATTGTAAAGCTTTGCCTTCATTTGAATATTTAAAAAAGATTTTTTCAAGCAATACCAATCTTTCAATTGAATTATATCAAAAGCATGATTCCAAAATATAAAGTGTATGAGAATTTTCTAATTCCAACAAGGTGATGCAACATAAAACTGTAAGAAAATAAAATTTTTCACAATGCACATTATTTTAAACAGAAATCATAATTTAAATGAGCAGAGCTGCAATTCTAATAACTCAGCAAGTAAATAATGTACAAACAACTGACAAAGTATTCTAGATGAAGATTCCAGTAAAAATATATATTTCCATAAATGATTGGTAATATTATCAAGAATTGCTTGCTTTATTTATAAGAGCTAAATAATCAAAAACTAAACAAAATGATTACTTAATTTTTCCTGAATTAAATTTATACACATTATTTCATCTCGTACTCCTGTCCTCTTATGAGATAAAATTCAAAATTTTAACTGTATAGAATTTAAAGTTCTTAACATTTCATTCCTAATATAAAAAATAGAAACTGGAAATAAGTAATATAAGTACTACAAAAAGATTAATTAAGAACCCTTTTTCGGCCACATTTTCAAAAGTTTTCAAATTTTGTTTTTTAATAATTTGAACTGATAATTCAGACTGAAACTAAATGTTCACTAAATAAAGCAAAATATAAGAATTTGAATTAACCAAAGAAATTAATGATTCCTCCCCTCCCCCCTCACAACATAGAAGCCAAATTTTTATTTGAAATACAATTGTTGAAAAGTCTTATACTTAAAAATAAAATGTTTAAAAACCATAAATGGAATTTCTGCTCAGAAGCTGATTTTAAAAAATCCCAATGTACTGCAGAACACAATGTGTATAAAAGGATATTATGTAACTTTAAAAAATAAATATATTTTGAATTTGAGTTTCGAAGCATTTCTTTCCTGATTTTTAGACACTGAGATCTGTCAAGCCTTAATTTTAACTTAAATAAGGGAGATACATTCAAAATTATTGTGAAACATAAGCACAATATCAAGACTGTATGTAATCTGAATAAATTTAGAAGCTGCAGGACAACAACAAACTACTATTATAAATTTATAATAATACCAACTGAAGGGTAAAAATAATTTTTTTTTCTGTTAATCTGCATACAATTGAGCACATCAAAATTTTAGTGGTTCATTAAATAAAGTTACATTCAAAAACAAAAAGTCTGACATTGGTTACTAATGATTGTGCAAAGCCATTTTTGTAAAACATTTGAAAAATGTTCCATCATTACAGATATTCACATGATTACTTCATGCTTAATATTAACCTACAATAATTAAGAATAAATTTTAATTAAAATACCATCAGTAGCTAAAAAGAATATTTATCAATATTGTTAAAACTAATGAATCAAAAAATAAATTAGCTTTGAAACATTTATATTTTTTTAGTATCTAAATACCTTTTTATACGTGGAATGTAATCTCATTAAAATTCATTTTAAAGAGCATATCAAATGGATAAACTAATTTAAGTATCTAAATGTGAATCAAATTTGCTAAATTTATCAAATTTTCTAGCAATTAAACACTTTAAAAAACTATCCATTAAATTTCTCTACATTAATAAATGAGCATTAGAAACTATTACTCATTAAATTCGCAATCAATATATAATTTGTGATGCAAAACACCAAAATAAAAAAGCAATACTCAATAAAATAATGTAATTAAAGAATAATTCTTGAAAACAGAAATAAAATATTTTAAATTGAAGTAATTTTTTATCACTAAAATTAATGCATAAAATTTTTACTGTTAGTTTTTAATGCAAGTTTTGCAATGCTAAATATAGTTCAAACAAATATTTAAATCCCATTCTTTCCTTTTATGAACTAAATTAATTCCTTAACATAGCATTAAAAAATACTTATTTATAAATGTTTTTTTAACTTCTCTAAGAACTTTAAAAAAGATTATTTACTACACAAAATCTATTTCACTAAATGAATTTAAGTTAATTTGATTGAAAATACCAACTAATCTAAAGGCTAAAAATATATAATTCATCCTGTAAAAAACTTATAACATTACTTGATGAATAATGCAGCAACCTTTCAATGCTTAGAATGTTTACACATTGTGTGTTTTTCATTAATTTTCAAATTTTAAATTGCATTTCATATTGACTACATGTAACTTAATATGCAGTTTCAAATATCAATTTTATCTTTTAATAACTTTATATAAAATTTAGAAATATGCATTAATATTCTTTTATGTTGTTATCTTTATTATGATTTTTGTTATCCAATTCCTTTAATCATTGGATTCCACAAAACTAGCACTTAGAAAGTTTACTGCTTTTCTAAACTGATTCATTTCAATCATAAAAAATCTAGAAATTCTATTCAAAATTAAAGAGTGACAATTTAAAATTTTTATTAGAATTCATAACAAACAAAATAATTTTTTCTTTAAAAAAATTGCAATGAGCAATATAAGTACAATTCCTCACCCTCAACTTCTATATCTGGTTCAGAATTATCTTCTGCTACAACTCTTTTGGTACTTAATGTTGCAACCATCTCTAAATGTTCTAAATCAAGAATTGCTTTTTCCTTCTTTTCTGTCTCGGACTCAATAGATTCATCTCCCTTAATTTTACCCACACCCAAAGAGCTAATGGGAGAAGTAACATCATCTATTGTATCAGAGCTTTTTGATAGTTCTTTTTCTTCTTTGTCGACTTCAGCCAAGAGAGAATACACTTCTTGTTCAACTTTCTCCAAGGTGATAGCTGAATTCAAATCAGGAACCACTTTATCATCTACACTAAACATAGAATCATTCAGGCAGTTTTCTTCAACGCTGATTTCTTCACTCACTTGTTTAACAATTTCTTCAGCTTTCTCCAGTTCTGAAACTACGTACTCTGTAGCAACAGGTTTAACTTTGGAGCCTTTTGTAAAATCATAATGATACACAGTAGGTTGTTCTTGTTTCTCTCTTTTCTGAATTTTCTTTCGATTACCCTCATCAGGCTCAAACATTTTTAATTTGTCTTCAAAGCTAATTTGTTCCTGTACTATCTCTCCTTCAGCCATTGGCAAATCGTCTAGAGATACATCACGAGTCCACTTGTCAGTAGATGGTAAAGAGTCAGTTGTCAGGGAAAGTCTCTGAAAATAACTTTTTTTTTCAGTGAAGCTCAGGTCATCTTGCTCTGAATCTGTGGAACCCTTCCTGTCTGAGTCAGATCCATTCTTCTCCGGTACCTTCCTTAGTGACTTGACAGCATCTGGTTTTAGGAGCATACATGTTTTGTTGGGAAAAAAAAGTCAGTCTACAGAATGAGAATGTGCACACAAGCTTTTGTTTGTGCTAGCATTTCCATGCAGCAAAAATGAACTAAAATATGTAACCACTGTCACAATGTATCAAATATACCTCTTGGCTTGCAGTTTTCCATTCAGAAACAGAATTCATACCACCATGCAAATTTTTACCAATAAAAATTTGAAAATAATAACACATATAATATTTAGTCATGCACTCTTTTTTACACAATCGTATATTTACCATGCAGAACAATATTTTCCCAGGGTATCAAGATCAATTTTGTAAAACATAATTAAAATACTCTAATAAGACACATGTGCTTTAATACAGAACTGAAAAAAAATACAGGCATCAATTGCATATTTCGGCAATTTCAAACATGTTCGAAATTCATAAAATAATAATAAATAAATATTGCATTCTCTTTTTGGCAAAGCAGTCCAAATACTGAAAAAAGCATTCTAAATAAAACAAGCATAATTGTCAAAAAAATTTCAAAATAAAAAAAAAATTATAATTGATACTGTTTATCTCTTTAATAAATCTATTAAATTAATACAGGTACTTATTATGTAAAAGTGATCAAAGATTTTTCTTTTATGAAATCTTTAATTTTTTCAACACATTTCAAGTTTTCTTTTTTTAAAAATCAAAAGCAAATAATCATTTAATGACCAAAAGAAAATAAAATGAATGCTACAATGGAAGAACAATTTTGTATAATTGTCCTGAATACAATAACATTTTTCAAGTAACTTTTGAATAACTTTTTAGCAAAAATTAAACTTTAAATAATAATAATATTTACAAATTCCAACCAAAACCCAAAGATATCATCAATATCCATGAGGAAAATTTAATTCTGATGACTTGCAGACATTTATTATTATTATTCATTTTACTGTTTTATTGTCTCCGACTTCTGATAAACAGAAAAAATTTCCATAAAAACAAAAGAAATAAAATGCCTTCAAACACCAAAAGTACAAGTAATGAAACTAAAAATATTCAAATGCCTTGCTTTTAAATAAATATATTTCTACTCATGACCAACATAATGAATCACATCAAATAAATATCATGCCAAAATAAAGTGCAAATGAAAATATGTGAACTAAAAAAATATATAAATGAACACAAATGCTGCAGAGAGCATGCTATTAAAAACTCACCATCACCTTCAAAATTTATTGAAGTTTCAGTTTTGACTACTGTAACTTGTCTCACACAGCCAGATTCATCAGTTTCAGTCCATTCTGGTGAATAGAATAACAAAAAAAAAAAAAAAATTAAAAAAAATCTTAAATATAAAGTATAGAGAAAGAAAATACTTGCCTTTTGTTTCACAAACACATCTGGAGTGTAATATAAAAAAAATCAATAATTAAAAATATTTTTAATTTTATACTATAATTAATTATAATTTAATAATATATGACATAATTTAATAAAATTCATTAAATGAGTCTTTCCCATAAAAATTTTTAAAAATTATATAAGCAATAGAAATTACATTTATTGAAATTCATTTTCGTATCATTTCAATTAAAACCTTTCATACTTTGTCCCATAAATTCATCTTTAATAAAATATCTAAATATATAGACACCAAATGCTTACTCCATTTGTTTTTCAATCCTTCTAATAAACCTTTTTTAATTTTAAAAAAATTGTAACAATCATAAAAAAATTTAACACAGAATACTATTTTGATTTTTTTTTCCATTTTTCTACTGACCTTTATTGTCTAAGTCAATTGATTCTTCATCTGTAAGACAGTCATGAGCAAATTCTTCAGCATTAGACAGTTTTTTAATATTTCGCTTATACAAAACATTCTCATTCTCTATACTATCAGTTTCTTCTTCCGAGAGCAATTCCACAGTCAAAGAAGATTTTCTTTGATCATTTTCGGAAGAGCCATACTGCTGAATATCACCATGTCTAAGTGTGTCATTAAAAGTAGTTGTATTGCAATATCTAGACTTATTGAGAGACATCTCGGACAAATTATGAATAGGTGCTTCAGTAGTTTTCTTATCATCATCTGAGTTCAGTGAACATTCTTCTATGTCGGTTAATTCTTCATCAGAAATTTCAGATTTTAGAAACTCCAAACAAGTCATTAAAGGTGACGGTTCTTCATCAGAAATTAAAGAAATATTTTTCATTAAAATTGAGTTAGAAAACGACTTTGCAATACTTACTGAACCTTGCTTCAGTTTATCATGGACAGCTGGTGTATTATTTAGAAGAGATAACCCACCAGATAATCTCCTCCGACAATTACTTGATTTGTTAAAGATCTTAAAATCGCTATCATCTTCAGACAAATATTCTGATTCTATTGGACATTCATCTTTGAAAACAGTACAAGATTGGTTAAATGTAGAATCAGAATTCATAGATTTATTTATTCCAAAACAAGATACATCATCAAGATTTATCTTCTGCAGCGGTTTAGACTGCGGAATATCTTCATCAGAAAGTTCCAATTCTTCACAAGCAGCATCGGCAAGAATATCGTCGTTTGTACAAAAAAAAGCCGTGTTATTTTCCTTTTCATAAAAACTTAAATCTGAACTACCACTTGGATTCATAAATGAAGTATCAGAAGTCAGGCGACTATTATAATCTATACTAAGAACAGCCACAGTTTTTGGTTCCTCATTTTTGGCAACATCGTCATCAGACATTAGCAAATCCTCAGATTCTATAGCAGACTCAGTTAATACATCTTCTGTTTCCATCATTTTGATAGATGGACTGAATCAATGATATTTCTTATATAAATGATATCAAATGCACACTATAGAGGACAGCAAGCTTAAGTGTACACCTCAGTCTGATTCCTCACAGAATCTATAATAATTAAAGACATTTTATTAAGAAATTTATGTTTCCAGTTCAAAGGAAGGAAATACACCATTCTTGTTTTAGATGCTGTTCAGTGTTATACGATTAATAGAAGAATGAATTATTCACTTCATTCAGAACTTTCTTTAAAAGAAGTGAATGAAAATTTATTGAAAAATTGATTTCTTTACAAAAATAATGTTATCGTACTACACTAGAATATAGGAAATAAGGAGAGCACAAACTATCCTAAAGGTTTAAAGTGAATGAAAATTGAATTCATATGAATCATCTACTATCTAGCCAATAAGCAATTTTAGCAAACAGCTCTACTTAGCCATGTAATGTAAAAAACAATTAGTGTAATCAATAAATGTAAAAATTTGAGATCATATTTATTTTTTATTTTTATGTATATGTAATATTACTCAAATGGTTAACATCATTACATATGACAAAAACAATTAAATGATACAATAGAAACAATGCCATAGATGAAATGCGGAAAACCTAAAAAAAGTATCAAAACTCTCAACAATTAAAAATTATGAAAATAATAAAATTTTATTTTATATAATACATTATTTGATAAAAGAATATATTTGCTTCAAGAATAAAATGTTTTCCCACAGATATCAATCACTCAGGTTTTAATGCTTCAATTTTAAATCATGCTTAAACCTTAAATTTTAATAATATTCTCCTCAGTCAGTAGCAAATTTTGTGTTGTAAAAAATATTACTGTGCAACTCAAGTATGTAATTAAATCATTCAACTTATCAAGATGTGTTTCACTTATGACAAAAGCCTTTTTTGTGTGGTTTATTTTCCTTTTTGAAAATATCAAATATATAATGAATAAAATGTTATGAATACTATCCTTTTCAAAAAAAATATTTTAAATAAGTGTAACAATTTTCTTTTTAAAAAAATTAAGAAAATTTTTGAGAAATATTTAATTCTGACATCCATCCATGTTATTTAATATCAAGTCAGTTCAGACAGTAATTAATTCAAAGATTACAATAAATTTTTAATGGTTTTTCAAAGGGCATGGTAATTAAATAGTAAGAACTGACATTCAGATTTAAGTCAATTTCACGAAGGAGAAAAAATTTTCAATTAAAAATAAGCCAAGAAATATTAAATGAAATTCACTATATTTTAAATAGCAAGTTTCATACATTTTTTATTACTTTTCATTAATGATTTTCTAATTTTTAAGTAATAAGTTAATCTTTTAAAAAAATTGAAGTAACTAATAGGTGTGATTAGCGATAGCATTTCCAAATTTAGCTCAGGCTTTGAATTATCACAAACACTAACCTATATATCTTTAAATGGGTAATAATTCATCAGTGAATTTTGAATAGTCTTAAACATTTAGGTTTTCAATTTCCATTTATTAAGTTGCATTCAAAATTGATGAAATTAGAATGGTTCAAAATGTTCAGAATAAAAAAAATTAACTGATATATTAATTATTAAAACACCATCAGAGCAGAGAAAAAAAATATCATTATTTAGTTTGAAGATCTCAATAATTTTTTTAAAAAACTAATTTGATCATGTAATATGCAAAAATCAAGAGAGTAAAAATGTAATCTCAGCCTCAGGTTGATGAGCTTTGCTCAGGTTAGGCTTATTACGGTTTCATAGAAGATTTTAAATATTAAATGCAAAATATTAAAATTGAATGATAATTCAACAAGAAATGTGTAAGAATTGCATTAATGATACAGTTACAAAGAAAAACAAAATAATCTGAAGAACCTTCCATCATTAGATATTTTCCCCCAACCACAAATAAAGTGCTAATCATGATAATCTACATTAGCTCCTTATTCAAATGCATAAAAATTTCAGAACATTTAGGTTCACAACCATTATCTAGCATATCGATTGAAGAGTTGGATTTTTATTTTTCATAAACATTGTAAAATAAAAATTAAAGTTTTGGTTTTTAAGACTTTTACTTACTTGTTGAAATATGCACAAGAAAATAGTCTCAGTAGTATAAGCTGATTTTTTAAAAATTTATTTTAAGTTTTTCTATTACTTAAAAACAAGCCTTTTTAAATTCTTGTATTTTCTAAGAAGTGAATTCTTAAACAATAATAAAAAACTATCTACTAAATAATTTCCCTTTCAGTCTAATATTAATAAATAGTATCAAATACGAAATTTCAAACTTCATAAACATAAAAGTACACAATTATTTTTAAAACTAAATTTATTAATAATTATTCAATTAACAGTAAGCAAACTAATAGTTTGCTCATGTAGTACATATATACATTATTAACAAATATTTAAAGAACTTTACTTAAATCCAGAAAACTTTATATTTCAAAAACATAGGTCTCTCTTCAGCTAGGTTTTAACTGCTAGGTTCCTTTTTAGCAGCAGGTGCTTGTGGCTGGGAGGTATCTTGCATACTTTCAATAACTGAATGCATCATTTTAGTGTAATTCAAAAGTTCTCCAATTATTCCTGAGGCAACATCAACATCAGCAGGAGTTTCAGAAGAGAGATTTTGAGAAATATCAGAGCCTGAAAATTCTGGTGGAGGAGGAATGATTGGGTTCTGTTCTTCTATTTCTGACAGGGAAGTAATATCCATCATATGAGCTGATGTAGAACTGGAAGCAATTTCAGCACTATGTCCATTTTGAAAAGAATCATGACTATGACCATTTAAGGCATCCTTCTCCTGGCATTTACTAACTGCTGTCACATTTCCTGAAAGTCCTGGATCTCCAGAAATACTTGTAGGCTTAGATGCTGATTCAACATCCATACAAAGTGTTTTCAAAAATGCTTGCCCAATCACGCTAGCAGGCAATGGTTTTTGCTTTTCAGACTGGGGATTTTCAATTTCTTTAGTTTGGTCAACAAGAGTTTTTAGAAAAATTGAACCAACAACAGAAGCTGGTATGGCTTCAGATGATGGCACCTGGGCCAATTCAGGTAAAGGCACAGTTGCTGCAGGTAGAGGTTTCTCGGCAGTCTCTTGCAGTATGGTTTTCAAAAATGCTTGTCCAAGTACTGTTGATGGTATTACCTTCTCTTTTTCAACTTCTTTTAGAGCAACTGATTCTCCAGATGGACATTTCACAGTAGGAGTAGTTTGAAGTACTTTTTGACCAGTTGCAGCTCCTTGATCAAGGAGTGTTTTCAAAAATGCTTGTCCAACTACAGTTGCAGGGATAGATTTTTCAAAACTGCTTGCATCTTCTTGTGGTTCTGAAAGTAAAGTTTTCAGAAAGGTTTGTCCAACTACTGAAGAAGGAATTGGTTTGGGGGTACTTTCTTCTGTCTTTGAAGGTACTTCCTGTTGCAGAAGAGTTTTCAAGAATGCCTGTCCTACAACATTAGATGGAATAGCTGAAGAATGTTTACTTTCAGGTGGAGATATTGAAGTTTGTCCAGTCTCCAATAATGATTTCAGGAATGTCTGGCCAACAACAGTAGATGGAATTGGTTTAGGTTCACTTTCTTTACTTTCTGTTTGATCA
>JAOUZG010015602.1:657989-709889 GCA_026289955.1 Argiope argentata | reverse complement strand
TAGATGGAATTGGTTTAGGTTCACTTTCTTTACTTTCTGTTTGATCAATTAATGTTTTCAGAAATGCTTGTCCTACTACAGAAGATGGAATTGCTTTAGAAGTACTTGCTTCACTTTCCACTTTCTTTTCTTGTTCAACCAATGTTTTCAAAAATGCTTGACCCACAACAGAAGAAGGTATTGGTTTAGGAATACTTGTCTCACTCTCAGTACTTTTATCCTGATCAATTAATGTTTTTAAAAATGCCTGGCCAACTACAGAAGCGGGTACAGCCTTTTCTTTTATGACTTCCTGACTTTTGGCTTGTTCATCTATCAAAGATTTCAGGAATGAATGACCAATAACAGGAGCAGGAATTGGCTGTGTTATTTCACTCTGAATTTCTTTCGATGAATCTCCCATAAGTGTTTTCAAAAATGCTTGTCCTACAACAGTAGCTGGAATAACAGATGGATCAGCGGATTGAGCTTTTGGTGCTTCTTTAAGACTAGACTCAATAAGAGATTTCATAAATGTCTGACCAATAACAGATGATGGTATAGGTTTCTCAGCTTCAGTAGTATCAGACTTCATACTTCCAACTACTGGAGATTCTAAAAGAGTCTTTAAAAATGTTTGGCCAACAACAGTTGCTGGAATCGCCTCTTCTTTTGCTTCAACATCACTAGTACTTCCTTCTTGAACTAAACTTTTAATAAAAGATTGACCAAGAACAGTTGCAGGTATAACTCCCTTAGAACTATCTTGGCCTGAAGTTGTTTGACTTGTAGGTGACTGTTCAATGAGATTTTTTAAAAAAGACTGACCAAGAACATTAGCTGGGATGACATTAGAAGAAGGCGGATCTTGTGGTTTGGCTTCTTCAATCAAAGATTTTAAAAAGGTTTGTCCAACAACTTCTGATGGAATTACTTCAGATTTTGATGCACTCTGGGAAGTGTCAACCAATGTTTTCAAAAATGCCTGACCAACAACAGATGATGGTATTATAGATTCCTTTTCACTCTTAGGTGGTGGCTGACTTACAGACTGGGAATCAGCCCTTTCTTTCACGATGGCTTCAGGCATATCTGGTTGACTTTGACTATCAACCAGATTTTTAAGAAATGTTTGTCCAATAACAGAAGCTGGTATTGGTTGTTCTTTGGGGCTTTTTTCTTCCTCAACTAAACTTTTGAGAAAAGAAATACCTATAACAGATGCAGGTATACTCTTTTCAGCAGGAGTAGTTTCTTGAACTCTGCTTTGTTGTTCAATAAGGTTGCTGAGAAATGCATAGCCAATAGCTGATGCTGGAAATGTAGTTTCTTTCCCAGTATCTTCAAGTTCAACACGTTCCTTTAAAGATTTAAGGAAGCTAAATCCTACAACATCTGCAGGTATAACATTCTGAGATCCTGCAGCTGCAGATTCACTAGGTGCTTTTGTTTCCAATTGTGTAGATGATGGAGAAGTTTGCTTTTTAGATTTTTCTTCTTGACTTTCAGACGTTTCTTCCTCCTTACTAGGAGTTTTAACTTTTTTGGCATGAATATCATGTTCAAGTAACTGTCTTGCATATGACCTGTTACTGTGACCCTGACCTGAAGACGCTGCTTCACTTGATACAGATGGCTCAGACCCAGTATCAGCTGTATGCATAGTAGAGGTTGATGTGGATCCACTTCCTTGTGACGTAGAAGACTGTGGAACTTCTTTCTTAGATGAACTAGTTTTGTCTGATTTGGAAGGAACAGGATCAGGCATATCCTGTGGAGCAGTATTAAAATCAGGAGTTTTGATATCTGTATCTTTAGGTAACTTTGAGATACTATTTTCAGGAATTAATTTATTGCTTAATGGTTTACGAGGATTAGCTATTTTAGGTACTTTTTTAGAAGAGCTTAAAACAGGTATTTTAGAATATTCTCCACAATCTGGAAATTTTGCATTAGGAAAACCTGTTTTATTCATCTTAATATTTTCTTTATTCCATGGTACAATTGTAGGAGGCGCTTTATGCTTCACAAAAACCAAACTATCAAAATCAGGTAAAGCAGTTTCCATCATAACCTCACCAAATGATTCCAAATTAATGGATTGTAAAGGTCTGAGAGATCTGGTAGGTACATTTGATTGTACATATATTTCTTCTGAAGATTCAAAAATTCTAAAGTTCTCTTCATCATTGTTATAATGACTACCAGAAGTAATATATTCATCAATATTTGTTATAGCATATGGTACTGAACAAGAAATTTGGTTATTTGTTTTACTAGTCTTAGACTTTTCACATGGTAGAGATTTAGTAGTGTTCTCAAAAGTCATTGAATTCATAAAATTAGGAGGGTCTCCAGCATTAATGTTAGAATTTATTCTATCATCTAAACATCTCTTTTTTAATTTCATTAAGTATTTCTTAGGGTCATTAGATACTTTATTACTTTTGATAAAAAAAAATCCAATAACATCAGATTGTTTTGTGGTCTGACATTTTTTGCTTGTTTCATCTCTGCCAGAAGTAGTAGTTTTAAGATAAGATGAATAAGAATAATCAGCTTTAGGCGTTATATTCGTTATGGATATGTGTTCAACAAATTCTGTTAATTTTGCCAATGGAGCAGATTTTATTTGTTCAGGAGAATATTGCATTATTAACCATTCATACGTATCAGTCCAGAAAGGTTCCGGAAAATCTCTATGCCTGAAACGCTGTTGATATTTCCTCCTAGGATTTAATTTTCGTGGCGAATCTGAAGGCCAAGAATTTCGTCTAGTGATTATTCTTTTCTTTCTTCCTGATGCTGGAGCTGTCATTGTCCAAGGATTGACAGAAAAGGCTACCTTTCGTTTATTTGTTTCTAAAGTACTACTTCTTTCCCTTTCTTTCATTGATTTTATATCATTAAAAGTCATCCTACGTCCCTTATAACGTTCGGACTGAGATCCTGGAGTCTGCCTTTGGAATTTAGTCTTCCGGAAGAATTCTAAAAAATTGATATATTTCCAGTAAGTAATGGCTAACAAATAGTCTTTGGCTATTGTTGTTAGAATCACTCAGGCAGAAACCTTCTAGAAGAGGCAGGGCTGGATGTGGCGGACAGTTTGGGAACACACCATGCAAATTATTTTAACCTTAACACACCATGCAAGATGGTTAGAAATGAACAAGCTACGAATTTCAATACACTATCTAAAAACACAAAATTTTTCTCATACCAAAAACATAAATATTAAATCAATGTCATTTTTATAGCTAAAGTTCCCTAGCCATTATAGTAATAAATAAATTTTCTAATTCTTTGTATTTGTGTATCAAAAATAGAAATAAATTCAAACTCTGATTTAAAAAAAAAATTCAAATTATATATAAACCTTGCACCTATTATGATATATTTGTACCCTTAAAATGTGTATGCCTATGAATCTACATCTATAATGCTATTCATATACTCGTAAAATGTTAAAAGAATTGAAAGTTGAGTTTGATTCACTGATAAGATCTTAAGAATTTTGTTGATTAAAAAAAACTCTACCGTAATAGTAAATTAATAAAATGCTCACTTTTTAAAAAAGTGATATGCTAATTCTTTCATAATTTTCATATAAATACACTTCCATTGGCATAAATCTAAATAGTATATGAATGAATATTTGGTTTTCAAATAAAATTCCAACAGACAATTAACAATTTTATGACAAAAAATATATAATGGCATAAAAACTTTTTTTAAAATTCAATAGCTATGAATTTCTAATGCATTATTTACGATTTAATATCATTAATTGAAATGGATTAATAATCTGTGAAAATTTAAGAATACAATGGTTTCCAAAAACCTTGAAATATCAAATAAAATGCATGGATTTGTGGCTAAATATAAAACCATATTACAATAATCTAAAAATAAAAATTCAAATAATTTCAG
The DNA here is from genome assembly GCA_026289955.1 of Argiope argentata. Classification (NCBI taxonomy): domain Eukaryota; kingdom Metazoa; phylum Arthropoda; class Arachnida; order Araneae; family Araneidae; genus Argiope; species Argiope argentata. The sequence continues at coordinate 705,980 of JAOUZG010015602.1, read as the reverse complement.
AAAGCTTAAAAATGTGCAAATCCTCATATTTTATTAAGCTGTTATTTAAAACACACACACTCACACACAGAAATTTACAGAGACAAATAAATGAATGAATCCTTGAAAAATTTATACTTCAGATTTATATACAAATAAAAAAAAAATCAAAAAGTTGCAACCAAGTTTTATAATCTGTCATATTAAAGAAAATTATAATAAATTTTTAAATAAAGAACATGGTACATTTAAAATAATAAAACCTTACCCATGTTTAACTCTAATATCAGATTCATTTTTAAATCAACTTGATTAAAATCTTTTACTCCAAAATCGAGCTGAATTTTAACTAATTTTTAATTTCTGGTTGATAATAAGTTTAGAAATTATCAAGAACTAAAGAGGTTAGTATAAATAAAGGTGAAAGAATATAATATGGGATTAAACTTTGTGTCTAACAGGCATAAAAATAAAACACATGCAAAAATAACTAAGTAATGACAATAAAACGTATTAATATTTAGAATAGATTTTTCATGATTTAAATTAATAGAACCCAATTTAATAAAGGAACTGTTCAGCCTTTTGCATTAAATAAGTGTACATTAGCATTTTTTATTTAATCTACATCTAAAACATATTGTATTTCCTTCCTGTTTAGATTGAAAATAGATAACAATGATAAGCCCATTTTGGGTTTAATTGGAGAAAAGCTACACAAAACATCATTTTGCAAGAAATTAATGTAAAGCAGAACAAGTATAAAAATGTTGTTATAAATAAATTAAAACATTAATGTAAAGCAAGCCATCTTTTACAGATTGCATCACTTTAAATTACTTTGATTATACATTTAAAACTTAGAAACTATTTTTTTTTAAATTTCTGATTAATAATAAAAGGAATTTAAGGCCCTCTTTACCTTTTAATTGCTTTGTTTAAAATTATTAGATCAATTTCTTAAATTAAAATTACATTTATTAATTAAATTATTAACAAACGTAACAAAAAGAAGTATTATAATAAAAATTGCAGAATAAATTATTTCAGAATAAAAATTAAGTATATTTTACCAACTGATGAAATCGTAATATTTACGCACAGTAAGAGGAGCATGTAACTGAAGTTAAAGAAGTGAAGAGTTACAGCAAATAAGTGAGAACGAAATTTTTTTTAGCCTTTTAGGGTTTCCTCTAACAGGATTAAATAAATCTGGGAGTTTGCCAAGCCTTCTCAGGGTATTGAGAGCAGGAAGAAAGAACAATAATGCAACAAAGGAAGTTAAAAATGCGTACTTGAAAACTGCGAAGCAATTTTGATATTAAAATTTCTTTTGAAAACGAAAATGATTATATTGAAAAAGATTACAATCTTTTTATCTTTATCCTTATATGTGGTACAGAAAGTGAATCTACAATTTTTTTTTTCTCTACCTCCGCCATTTCTCTTCTAATCACACATTAGATAGTTTTATTCCTCCATCTAATTTACCATTCCTTTTTGAAAGAATAAGGAAAGACAATTGTATTAAGCAATTCAATAGAATACATATTTTCTATTGATTACAGAAGGGGTGAGCTTACACTTCCCCTGCTTTGTCAAAATTCTCATTTTAAAAATAATTTTGAAATTACATTTAGCCTATAATCTTAAACTAAGACATTTATTTAATACAAGGCTGCACAGATATTTTTTATAAAATTTTGAAAATGGGGAAGGAATGAATAAATGTTTATATAATTACCTTTCTTTTCCACATGAGTTTCAGTTTGAGATTTATCTTCTAAAGAAGATACTTCCATCTCAGCAGTTGCTTCACTAGACAAAGTTGCTGCTGTTAGTTCTGATTTATCATCTTCATGAATACTAGCATCTGAAACTTGGCCATTGCTCAAATTTTGAGGGCAGGTTTCGGATAAAGCTGAAGGAATATTTTGTACAAGTGTTTCTGGACCTTCTTCAAAACCTATAAAAAATTCTTCTCATTAGAAATCATAATAAACAGCAATCTTAAGAAAGAATCAATCTATACAGCCTATTATAATATTTTCAAAAAGAACTGCAGTCTATGTTTTGAAGATTAACATATTTTATCAGTCTTGAAAAATTTTTTAAATATCAGTTCTATGGAGGCGGAGGGAGTTCTTGAATGAAATAAAAATAGTTTAAAACTTTTATTCTTATCAAATAATGAAATGAATCAATTTTTTCAAACTATATACTACTTTAAAAAAAACTTTCATATAAGTATTAGGTATAAATTAAACAAATTTCTCTATTCTGAATAAAACTGTATCAATTATTTAAATTAATAACATTAAATTCATCTGAATAACAATATCTTTTTTTAAAAAAAAATTCACAACACTGCAATTTCATGCTGTGAAATAAATTAACTCTTAAAAAACTTATAGTTATAAACTCTTAAACTTATATTAATTTTGTCTACAGTACTTGTTACAGAATTGAAATTAAAATTTTTGTAGATTCATATCAATAAAAGCTATTTTATTATTTGTAAAAAAAATATGCTTAAATGAATGGGGTGGAGAGGATTTATTTTTCAGTGACATTCATTCTTCACAGACACCACATTAACATCACCATCATTTGGATGCTTAATTAAATTATAAAATAAACCAAATGCTTTGAAACTTACTCTTATTAGCAGGTTGAGAAACAGCTTCGGTAGTTCTTTTAGAAGCTTTGTCTGAAAAACAGATATTCTCTAATTAATAAGATTTCATTCCATAGCATTATTTAAATTAAAGGATAAATTACTGTTAATAATGTCTTTATAATCATGATATTTCATTTTTACCTGAATGTCTTGTTTCAGATCGAAAATGACCTTCCTTATCAGAGCTTTCACTGCTTGTTTCTGCAGCCGATTCAGCTTCCTGTAAAAATTTTGCCAAATAAGAGGAAAATATCAAAAACTACATAATAAATGAAATATATAAGTAAAGGAAATTAATCTAATTGGAGAGAAAAAACACTAACTGTTACTAAATTATAACAGGAAAGAAAAATATTCTCAATTTATTATAACAAAGTGACAACATTTCTGTGTAATAAAATCCCATAAAGAAAAAGCTAACAAAACTTTAGAAATAAAATCATAATTTTAAAAAATGTGATTGATTTTTACCTTCATAATATCTTGTTCATCAAAAGTCCCATTAAGAGACGCATCCCTTCTTAATGATGCATCTCTCGATGAGCCTAATTCTTCTTTAAATGTATCAAATCCTTAGAAAAGAAAAAAAAGATGTCAGTAATTGAAATAGAATATAAAATATTAAGTAGAATCTTCAATGTGTTCTATAATTAAGATGAAAATTAAATTCAATTTAGTATATTCAAACTCATTTTAATCATAAATCTACTTCTTCTAAACTAAATTTAATCAAAAATCAAGAATTTCCTTCTCCTTTAATAGATATTTTCTAGATATAGATTTTTATCACCAATCTGAAATTTTAAATGTGTTTGATAATGTGATATTTAAAGAGACATCAGTATTTTTTCAAACAAGAAAGAAAAAAAAAAGGTTGCAATTATTTTTTCACAATTAATAAGAAAACTAAAGAAGGCTGGAAAACAAAATAATTTGATATTCAACAATAAGTTGTTTTGTAAAAAAAGACATTGTACAGCATATTTAAGCATATTCTGAATGCTGTACAATTTCATTTAGATATTGCAACAATAATGATGAGCATTTTTTGTTATCACTTTTTTAAAAATGTATAACCATTATTCTGTGGTGATAAGAGGTATCCACTGATTAAATAAATCATTTCATAATTTTTTCACCACTTTTATTATATGGGCATCATAAATACATTTGAATATTTTTCTGCTATTATATGATTAGTATTAAAATACTAGATTCTAGAATACTATATTTATTAAAAAAATACAACAATAAAATATTAAAATTTTGATTATCTATATGAATTTTAATATTTTTATTTGTCACATTAAACTTTATATACCTAAAAATTTAAAATAAATTTAAAAAATACAAATTATTTGATTATAATAAACTTTATAGCAGCTTATTTCCAGAAAGTTTCAGTTAGGATAAATCTTCTTGATAAATAGGTTAATTATATGAGATAGAGTAAAAATGATAAAAAAATATTATATTTCATTGCATAATTGATGACTATTTCGAATAAAATAAGGAAATTTTAAAATCCAAATGATTTTTAACTTATTAATGATAGAATACAATTTTAATACAAATTTACATTGTTTTACTACAGAAATAATTCATCAAAAAATATTATTAATAAGACAATTGTTTTTCTCTAATAATACAGAATTGCCAGCCTTATTATTTTGGCATCTTTAAGTAACCGAATGACACTCAAAATATGAAACACCATCACAGAGATGCTGCATAATATTTATTCTACTAACAAAACCATTTCTAATATTCATTAAAAAGGTTAGTAAAAATTAACTACAAAAGAAAAAGGACTATTATTAATTTATATTACAGTGACCTAGTAATATTAATTTAGATTACATAAATTACAACAAAAAAAGCATTTTATCAAAAATCTTTTACCTGATTGATCTAAATGAACTTTAGCAACTGCCTTTTCTACATCATCTGTTACCAGTTCAACATTAAACATACACTGGTTAACAATATCTTCTCTGTTGATTTTTCTTAGTCCTTTTTCTAGCAAGTTTCCTGTAATAAATTGAAAAAGAAATATTAAAATTAATGCCAAAATATCAAAATAATAAAAAATATTATTTATGTTAAAGACTGAGTACAAAATCAAAATACTATTACAATTTCACAATTTATGAAAATAAATATTAGATTAAAAATGGACACAAAGCTAATCATGCATTAATAGGTCTGATAGCAAAATGAAATGGTTCCTTTAATAATTATAAATATTTTAAAAGCATTTATTTAAGTTAAAAACAAAGATTTTCCCAGATTTCTATAATAAGAATAATGAGTAATTAGTTATATTTTAAAAGCATTTGTTTAAGTTAAAAAGAAAGATTTACCCAGATTTCTTTAAAAAGAATAATGAGTAAATAGTACAGGCAAGATTTACTATATTCTAATTTAAAAACTTGAATCAAGATTTCAATGGTTGTACAAATATTTCTCTACTTACATTACACAGAACATAAGTAAATAATTATTTCCTACTGCTTTTTTTTTATAAATATGCATAAATAACAATATGTTTATTAAACCAGCAGTATTTAATATATTTCCAGAGTATATATATATGAACAATAAATTTTCATGAGCAATAAATTGTGATTGTTTCATGGTTATTAATTGTTTCACCATAAAATAAAATGCTAATTAATTAAATCTTCTTGGAAAATCTCGTAAAACAATGCAACAAAATTCCTACTAATATTTATTTCTTTGTGAAATATTCTAATCAATTTATTTCTAAGATAGAATCAAGGATAAATTATTCCATAATGTTTCATTATTGTGTCTAGCCCATAATTATACAAAATATCATCCTTCAAATCTATAAAATAACATCATACAATTAAAAGAGAAAAAAGCTAGAGCAACATACCAGTAGCTTTGCTTCCAGACTTATGCAGCCAGTGTCTTAACATTACAAGTGCCTGTTGGGTAGTATCATTTGGATTTTCAGATCTAATTGAATTGATATCAGATTCTGGTAGATCAAGCTGTAATGCAAGAGGAATCCAGTCATTTCCTAATTCTTTAGCAATGTCTGAAAGTCGTAAGTCAGCTCTGTGTATAAGTTCAGGTTTTGCTGTGAAAAAAAAATCTCAATTATCCAAATGCATGTATATTTCATACAAACGCAAGGGAACTTCATTAATAACTTTACAAAAGCAAAAAAATGATCAACTTCAGAAAAACCAAAACATTATTTTCTTTATATTTTAAAGTAAAGATATGTTCACATCAATTTAGAACAGCTAAGCATTAAAAAAATCATAGATATTTCTGCATCAAATATCTTTAAAAACCTAATTCATTTTGTCTTTTGACTGTTACTAATGGTGGCCATAAAATAGTTATCAATCCATTATCCACTGACTATTACTTTATATCAATACAGTAAAAAATGGTAATTTCATACTTGTTTTCTAATAATTTGTCATAAAATTTGTTCTTTGGGCAAAGAAAAAAAATATTATATATATGTCAAAAAATGAAATAGTTTCATAACTTGCATATAAATATTAAAATAAGCAATTTCATTAAATAGGCAATTTTAAATCAAAGGGAGCATTTTGTCAATTCAAAATACTGTGATTTACAGAAGGGGAGGAGGTAGGAGAGAGTAACTCCAAATTATCTTCAAAGATGAGAAAATTAAACTATTATGCAATATACTTTTAAAAAAAATGGCTAATCATCTTAGTGATACAAAAATATAAAAGAAACTGCAAAAGCACGCTAATAAAATTTCCATAATATATTAAATATGTTACCAACCTAAACTTGTTTCTTGAACAAATCCATATTTCTTCTCTAATGTTACTAATTCTGATACAGGTGTGAGATCCGGCTACAAAGAAGTAATAAATGAATTATAAAATAACTAACAACATATAAAATGCAAATTTACAAACAAAATAATGATTCACAATTTTAAAAAAAGAGAGGGGGATTATAATGGCAGTATTGGAATCAGGCAATTAAATGTAATATAAGTTCTATATACATAATTTTTTTATCATTATTAAATTAGAATATTACACAAAAATTTTATTTCACACTATGAATTTATATAATACCCTAAGAAATAATACAAATTTTATACATAAAAACTATAAAATATTATTATTACTTATAAACATAAAATAATAATTATTACTTATAAAATATGATAAACTGTACAATCATACTTTAAAATTTATAGGATGCTTTTTAAAAAAAATCATTTTTTTAACTAAAAGATGAAGATACAAGAGAAAAAAATTTCCAAAAAGGCACACAAGTCAAAAGATAAAAATTCCTAATAATTTTTTGAAAACATAAGTACAACTATTACCTCTGGTAATACTATGTTAAGATTACAGATAGGTGTCTGAGGAGGTTCCCCACGGCCAACTCTTGGTTCTCGCATAAATGCCACTCTTCCCATGGGTTCTTGATGTGTGTCTTTTACGCGAATTGTGAATGGTAATCTGTTTTCTCTGAAGGCTTGGAATGTGAAACTTAATTGCTCTCCTGACTTTGTGACTGGGACAAGATTACCAGCAAATTCAAGGTATTGCAGCTTTCCTTCCAAAACCTAAGTGAAAACATGCATCAGTAACTATTATCATTATTCAATTTCATGTACAGTTTTTAAATTCATAAATTTATACAGTTATACACTAATTTCAATAAGAAGGAATTATACATTAACAACATAAAAAGGGATTAATGGTTAATTTAATAATATTGTTACTGCTACATGAAGTATCTTCATAAAATTTTTAAGCATTAACACTTCACAGTATACTAATTGGAGTAATAATTCAACTTTTGTCAAAGTACACAGAATAATTTCTTCAAAAATGTCTTACTTCTTTTAATATTTTAACAAGCATACAATAAGTGTTTGAAAATATAATTCCTTGATAATATATTTTCTGATTAATTCTTCTGAAAAATTATAATTTTTAAAAGGAATGTTTTGAACTTCAATTGGTGGTTTTACATTTGATTATTAAGTATTCAAATAAAGATTAAACATTTCATAGTAGTTCCCAAAAGTTTGTATGAATATAAAAAATATAAATTACTTATTGCTTTCAAAAATTTAAATACAAATTTTTCTGCCTTTGATTTATAAACAAAACTTTCCATTATCAATCTAAATTTGAAAAAAGAACATTGCTTACCTCCACATCTCTACTTTTTGCTACTTCAGTGAAGTGTTCCTGAGATTCAAGAGTTTTATCTTCTTTATCATCCGTCATGCAAAATACTCGTAATTGGGCTTCTAAAGGATCACGTCTTTTTGCAAACACCACGAACTTTGCCATAAAGGGAACATGAATGGCTTCACGGTAAAGTTCGGTAGCAAACTTAGTTGCTTCGTTTACTTGGCGACAATCCATAAGCCAAAATCTGCGGAAATAAACAATATATTTAATTTATTACTTCACAAACCTTTTTTGAAAAGAAGTTTATAAGAGAAGGCAAAACATTTATAAATAATTTATCAAGACATATGAAGTTTCAATATTTACAAACAGTTAGAAAGTAAGAAGAAAATATTCAAAACATTTTCTAAATTAATATATTAGCTAGTAAATAGAAACTCTAAGCTAACATTTTATATTAATAATTTGAATTTAGTATAATACTAATTTAATTTAATGTATTCACCACTTTACAGATTTTAATGCATATTATAGAATTTTCTTTTTTTTTTTTTCTTTTATAAATATATTGTTTTAAAGAAAATAGGATTAATCAAGTAATGCAAATTTAACAATGATGCCCTAAAAATAATTCACAAATCAAATTTCAATATAAAATTAAGCAAATATTTTTTAAAGCTTAATATTAAATATAACTTCAAAATAATCTTTTTTTTTTGAAAAAAATTATTGATTTCATGATTTTATCCCTCCACACAGCATTACACTGCTGTGTGAAGAAATAGAATCATGCATACAACAAGCACACAAAAAAAATCACAAATGAAACAGAATTCACGTAATCTAGGAGTTCAGAGAAAATTGCAAAAATCATTCACAAGCTGCAAGATAGGAACCCTATCACTGAGAGGAATTTTCCCAAATGTGCCAAAATGTCAGGACATAACAAACAAAAGTACTTCAACAGGAGAGTACTATAATTCAAACAACCAATTTCTTAATGATGCCAAAAATAAAGAGTGTTTTGAAATATTCCTAGAAGAAATAATCAAAGAATAGTAAGAGATCAAGTCAAACTATAAGATTATCATGCCTGAACAAAAGTTTGTCAAATATTTAAAAAGAGTCACAAATAATGACTAGATAAGTGTTCCCACTTATCTAGTCATTATTTGAACATATACAACACATAATGAGAGCACATAATACTCTAAGATCAAATAAATTGATGAAATGAGTTATCAATCCTCCATTTTAGGAACAAGTTTGATAACACAAAAAGTTGCTAATCATTCAAAAGTTGGGGCATTATTTACTTCAGAGACATGAAGTAACAACCTCTAATGATCATATTAAAAGCTATAAGAGAATGTATAATAACATAATCCACCATAATTCTTGCACTTAAAATCTATTTCAGAGCAGTTCTATGAGTCTAATGCAACCCATATATGAGCATAATGTAAAATAATCTTTTTTCACCACATGATATCATATTGCTGAGAAACACTGATGTTGAGAAATGGAACTTTAAGTGCAGAAATTATTATGCAAAAAGCATTCAGATATACTTAATTCAATAAAGTGATTAGGCATCATTATACATATTATGTATAACAGAGTTGCAATTCCCCCCATAACTTGCCAGATTACATTTTGAAAAATTTTGAGCTTGTACAATTAGTGTGAATTGTATATGATTTTATCCCATTTTCTTCCAAACCAGTCATTTTCATTTTATGAAAATTTTGTAACAGGAACTTTTCTAAAAATCTTTTCAGAAAGTGAGCAAACATATTGTGCATAAAATTCATTAAAGGTTTATGGTTCATTAAAATATGCTTTTTGCATAGAATCAGACAACTAGTATTATAAATTTCACAATCCAATATACCAGATGCATATTGGGAAGCTTCCCTTTCAGAGAACATAATTCAAGTGTTTTGATTAACAAAAGTTAACTAAATCAGATTTTATTAAATAAATAAATTAGAATCGGTATTGCATTCTACCTAAATGATGATTTTTCATTATTTTTTCAATGTAGTTTGATATGAGGTGATTTCTTGTCCATTTCTTTGACATATACAGCATTTCTTTGGCAGATGAAGAATCATGTAATCAACATAATGTTTACTAAAATAGTGTTCTTCTCCCAAAAGAAGTGTGAATTTTTATAAATGTGAAGCATATTAAATGTTTATTACATTTTTATAACAATTAAATAAATTTCACAAATAATACATAATATTCTTGTTACAGATAAGTAAAAAAAAAAAGGCAGCTTCAAAAAAGTTTCGAACTCTAAAAACACATTTAATAAGCAAATATTTACTGAGCAAAAGAATAAAAGCTTAAATTGTCTTATATTTTTATTACTAACAATAGAGCTGAATTGCTATTAAGCTTTTAGACAAAATATACTATCATTTATACACCTCCTAATTTGATATATTTGAAAAACCTGAAATTTCCTGATACTTTATAACACATGAAGAATGAATTAGAAAAAATTTAAATAGATTTTTTCAAAGTTTGATTTAAATAACATACCTTGCTGATACAGTGGTTGTAAAAGAAACACAGTCATTCACAAATGTCAGGGGAGTTGAACCAGTAACGTCTTCCCATTGAGCTTTAGTGGTTCCACCTTAAGAGAATGCAAAGCAAGAAATTCACATATAGACACAAGTTATGAAAATAACTGCAGCATTTTAAAATTTTATGAATTTTTATAAGACTTTAAAATTCAAATGAATAAAAGCAAACAAAAATCATCAAAAGTACTTCCTTCCCTCTTTTTTTATATTATATATATATATATAACTTTTTTTTCATGTTTTAAAAAGCAGTCATTATTACTATTTAAACCTTTATTAAATCCATCGAAGGCCTTTTTGCTAAATACTACAGAAGTTCATTTCAAATTAATATGCTATAAAATAATAAATATAGTAATATGAAAATCACGAAAATATGAATCACTGAAATATAATATTATCCGAAATTTGTCTTATACTATTAAATAATTCTATCATTTTAATAAAGTTCTGAATAAAAAACAAGATAAAGATTTTTCGAACTTTCACAATACTACTAAATTGTCACTTTTTAATTAATGCTCTAGACACAAGTTTCTGCCCTAAGGTTAGAAATAAAATTAAAATAAAGATAAAATCTCAATAATCAATACCTCTATTAACTGAAATCTTTGTTTATATTAGAATTTTTAAAAAAAATCAATTAAAAAAAAGTGTCAAAATTGGCAATGGATTGGCTACAGTTTATATGATTTATAAAAAGGTCATTATTGAGAGATGAACCTACATAATTCAGAAAGACAGAGGAAAAACAGTGTGTTACGTTTTTTAGCGTAGCGGGTTCGGATTGAATGGACTTTATTTGAGGACAGCACAAACAAACTTATTTACAGCTATTTACAGTTATGTACAGGATAATTGATAGAGTAGCAATTTCAGATAAACACAATCCAGCAATAATCAGTCACTTACAGCTTAAATACAAGTCTTACGCACAATAAACACCGTTTGCAAAACAGTTATAGTATAGCACAGCAACAGTAATTCACAGCGAGCTCAATAACACAGCGTTAACAGCAAACGCAAATACAGCTCACAAATCCATTAGTCCAGCGAGACGCTTTTTTATTTCAGAACAAACTCGCAACTAACTAACTCACGCCGGCTACTCGTCCTTATATAGCCGAGAAGCGCGTGCACCTGAGTCTCGTGAAAATTCTCAAAACATCGCGCACAATCTAGCGGCTACTAGACTATTCCTTTCGCCAAACCAATCAAGCTGGCGCGAGGCTCCTCGCCAACGTCGCCATCTTTGGCGAGTTTCCGTGCCGCTCGCTCGCTTGTAACAAGTGATTAAATTTTATTCTTATGAGCTTTAAATAGTAATTTCAGCAAATTCCCCGCATTTTGACTAGGGGAAAAAATGGTGCTACAAATGTGTTGTACAATTTTGTGCCATTGAATAGAAGGAACTATAATTTTGAGAAAATCAATAAATAATTAAGAAAATGCAGAGGAAACAGTGAGAATCATTAATTCTCTTAAAGTAATTAAAATTTCAAAATGTACAAAGCATAATCTGATAATTAAAAAAAAACAGTATGCTAATATGTTGGGGTATTTAATGATATTTTTATAATTTTAAAAATATATCAAGCTTAAAATTTAAAATTTATTCCCTAATTTTTCTAAAAGCTTTTGATTAAGATCAGAGCGCCAATCAACTTGGATAATCAAAGTTGGGATCAAATGGATATTATTTATTTATTCTTGGACATTTATTCCTTAATTGGTGAGAATAAATAATAAGGTTTTAACAAAAATATTTCCCCTATACCACATCGCAAGGGAATTGGTAAGTAACCTCAATTTGTATAAATATACACAATCCTATTAAATTTCTTAAGCAGCCATATTTTTTAACTTTAAGATAATTTTTCAATAAAAAAAGCTAGATTTTTTTCAATAAAGAGCCATAAAAAAATAATAAGCAAAAAAATACAATATTTAACAAAAATCACAGTTAAAAAATGTTTTGATATCAAATATGGGTTTATATGAACATGTAAATAAGGTAACTATTGGAGGTTTCCATAAAAATTGTGGTAAATCAACTCATAACTTTGAATTATAATCAACAATTGTCTATAAGTTACCATAAAAAGTATAGGTTCAAGAACTGACATTAAATATACAAACATAAAATAACAGCAATATATTCATAACTGATATCATTAAATATATATTTAAAAAACAGTATGCATATTTTTATGAACAATTAAGTATTTACACTGATGAAGAAAGCACAGAGCAAGCAGCAAAGTAGAATGTAAAGAATATTATAACAGAAAAGAGAAATATACAGAAGGTAAGAAGACTTCAAATGATAAAATAGAAAGCAGATAACTTTACCTACATCAAGGAATTTGTATTAATTTGATATTTATTTTCAAAACTATTTACATAGAAATATTTTTGAACCAAAAATTCTTCTATGGATATTCTAATAAACATCAGATAGATGTAGGTAAAATAGAAACTGTAAACTCTTGAGCAGAACACTTAATATTTAGTAAGATAAAATCTAATAAATAAAATGACAGAATTATACCATGTTTTAAATATCTGATTTAGATTTTACTGATATTTTTAGTTAACATTAAATTTTAATTTAAAATTAAACTTGACCTTATAATTGATTACAAATAATTTTTAATAATTTACATTTCTGTTACTGCAGAAGAATGTTAAAACAAGTCATGTAACATAAATAGGAATTGTAATGCAAGGAATTTTATAACAAAAATAAATTACATTCTTTAAACATATATTTCTTAAATCAATCAGTGGCATAATGTTTTCTTTAAAAGCATTTTGGAAAATTCTAGGTACTGCCAAATAAAAAAAAATCCTCAACTAAATAAATCAAAATCAAAAAAAACCCTCAATACATATTAATTGTTTCACTTTCATTTGATTTCAAACCTTTTTGTTTAGTTTTGCAAGTCATTAGTTATTAGTTAAGGTGTTAAGGTTTTGTCACAAAATTTTGAGTTAATAAAATGATTGAAAAAAATTACTTATTTTAAGCTAAAAAAAATTATGCATCCTTGAACTTCAGATGTTTTTTTAAAAAAGCACCACAGCAGAATGATCAAGTAGCTACACTTACTTCATTTCTAACAAGGAACTCTAGAAGGAGGTTTCTCCGTTAAAATTGCAATTTCAGGAATGCAGAAGAACATTCATTCAAATTACTCTTGAAATCAAAAAGTTATTTCAAAAATAAGAGCGGTGAAAAGATTTATAAATATACAAATAAACAATTAACATGACTAGTAAATACTTAAACTGGAGATAATCTAAATCCCTATTCTAAACTTTTTGGTGGTTACAAACTATATGAATCTATGATCCAGAGAGCAAAGACATCATATAATGAATATTTCAAACCCATATGTAATTTCTTTAAGAGGAGTGGGGGTCACACCATTTTACTACACTAAATGAGTTAAACCCACACTACAAAATAAAACTTTTTTCTTTTCTTTTTCTTAATCCAAGCATAAGCTGATATAAAGCTTTGTTTGAAAGTACTTTTATGAACACTTGTTATGTAAAAGTTAAAATATCATTCGTGTTACAATTACATCATGCATGCAAATGTCAAAAGGGAAAGAGACCACTTGCAAATGTATATAAGTTCTAAAAAATGCTTATTGAGGACCATACAATAATTCAAGTATATTATTCAACTCATGATATAAAAATTTTGTGGACTGTATGCATGATATTTTAAGTAAAAATATATAAAGAAAAAAGCCGAATGAAGCATAAATATTTCACTATCTTATTTTGCCAAGTAAAATTGTAACAACTAGTTGTTATTGTTAGTAAAAATATTTAAATACTTTTGTACTGATCAGAGATAATTTGGGAAAGCATATTAATTAAATGGTAATAAAGGATAAGGGGTATAAACAGTTAGAGCCCTCTTAGAAAATATTAGCCTTCATTTTATAAATACACTGACGGATTGGGTTTTTCTTTAATTATTTGTAATAGGAATGCTGTATCAAGATTTCTAGAAAAGGTCTTCCAAAAAGCACTTTTTAAAAAAAATTTTTACTTTAGATAGTGCATTTTATGATAAAAATTGAATTGAAATTATTCATTTAATATAGATTATCATCTTTAAAAAAGCATTTTCTGTCTCTTTGTTTTATTATATATTTCACTTTTTCATGTCTTGTATTTGAAATTGAATTCCTTTTCAAATGCTTGAAACTATGTTAAAAACCTACATTATAAATTAAACAAATGAAACCATTACTACAATACTCAAGAGTCTACTGTCGGCTAGAGAGCAAAAGCAGAAAGAAAGGAGACAAACCTGTCTTAGTACTACCTGTTATACTGCACAGTAACCTCAGGGTAGGAGCATCACCACTATATTGATTTATCATCCCTTTAGTTGCAGCCTGGGGGACAGGAATAGTTAAAGTAATAGGCTTGTGAAACTTTCTTCTTCGGGGTTCAACTGTAACTATAGGACTAACAGCCACACGATTTCCCAGTAGTTTAGTTACAAGTTCAGGTGTTATTGGCTGTGCCTAAAAACAAAGAATTTTATGAGGACAGCAATATAATAAACCCTTGTCAGAAATATTGAAAAATGAATTCATGATTCAGTAAATAGACAATGCTTCCTGTGAAAGTTAAGGTATTTTAAATACATTTAATTCAATTTATCAAAATGATTATAAGAGCAAGAAAAAAAATACAATTTTGTACTGCAGTATATTTTATGCAGTGCCCCTTTACTATACCATAAAAGATGAGAGAAAAAACATCAAAATGAAATTTTGAAAAAAGTGTGCACAAGTATAGAGCTAATACAATTTGTATGTAAACTGCTTGTTTGCATTTTCAAGACAATGAAAATTATTCACTCATAATAATCAATAAAATCCCTAGGGAAAATAAAAAATTACAACCACATTTTACAAGAAAAAAATCTACTTTCATCAATAATTTTTCATCTTATTATCACAGAAAAAAAACATTAAGAGTTGAAGAGAAATTGTATTCTTACATTTGCATTAAAAGATTTTTAAAAATATATAAAATTCTAAATCATAAAAAGATATGAAAGAATACAAACAGAAAACAAAGTTTGAGTATCTTATTTTACATACAGAAATTTTCATTACAATAAAAGTTTGCACATACATTTTTCATTTAAAATAGAAATTTTGTTCCTTAAATCAATGAAAATTGGTATTAGTACTTCCCAAATTGTATATACAATTGTAGTCTGTCTAAAATTTCAAGTAAATATTTAAGTTTTCATCAAACTGAAATTAAATTCTGATATTACAAAAGTGCAAGGCATGTTTACAACTGTAAATTAGCCATTTCAAGGTGCCATGATAGTGAAATCTTGCAACTTATCAAGAACTGTTTGCAAAGAAAACCTTTGATTTATAAAAATAGACATTGCAAATGAATAATAAGTTTTTATTTTCCACTCTTTTTTCAAAATTTATCAAAAAGATTATACTGGGAACAAAAGAAAGTAAATAAAAGGATGCTGTACAGTTTTTTATTAAAAAAATCTTTGTACTATAGAGCAGTAAAAAAAAATCTACATTATGCAACCAAGTTAAGAATTATAAACTTATAGAGAAAATTTTTAAAATAGCTTTTATTGTAAAACACATCTAGTTTAGATAAAGCAATAAACTTATTATTCAAAATTATTATAAATCATTTACATGCTTTTGCAACAGTGCATTCAGAAAAAATAACTGATTGAAAAAACAACAGCATAAAAAGAACTATTAAGCAACAGTTAAAGTGCCATGAAAAATTCAAGGTAAAGCTAAGCACTCGTTATCAGAAACACTAAAATAGTTTATAAGATTGAACATCCTTTCATGAGAACTTGGTAAGTAATATCAAAGATTGGAATAAAATTATAAACATATTTCATTCAAGTTTCCTTTCCACTTTATCATTTTCCATTACTTCAAGAGAATAAAAATTAAATTATTCAAACTGTTAAACTATCATTTAGTTTGTTTAAGAACTATTTGTTCTATAGAGTTTAAAACCAGCTTCAGATTTCTAATTTCTTAACATCATTAAAAAGTGGAAAAGTGCAAAATCTTCTAAAAAATTCAAATGAAATTAATAAATATATACTCTGCATGCCACAATATTAAAAAAAAAACAGACATAACCATTAACTTTTTTTTTATTATAATTCACAAATGCTTATTAAATATTGATTAATGTATATGGAATTTTTATTTACATTGTTAAAGGCTTTTAACTCTGTAATTTGTAATTTTGAAATATGAACAGAATACTCTTAGTCTTTATTTTAATGATTTGATTTCCAAATATAGGAACAATTAATTACTTGCTATTTAGTATAATGGTGACAAATAATAACTGTAGTCATTTGATTTCTAAAAATTTTAATGCCAGCATTAAAAAAAAGTTTAAATTGAGCTGAATACTTTAATTACTTTCAAATAATATATCATATCTTAGTAAAACATAAAACTTAATCATGGAATACCATCCAAAACAAATTGTTTTAAAGTATTTAAAATATTCATCCAATGAATGAGTAAGGTTAACTGACATTTTTACAACAAAAAAATTACAAATAACTTACTTTTTAAAATGTCTGGGTAAACATAACAAATTTCATTTACATGGTTACATCTTACATGCTAGTACCTTTAATATTTTGAATAATTTCAAAAGCTCATTAAATAATGAAATATCGCTCTGTGCATGATTTTTTTATACATTATATATACCAAACAGTATTCAAAATATTTTAACAAAAGGCTTCTAGTGAATCTATCAGGACTTTATTACAGCAATAAGTGAATATACTATGTTAATTGTTATTGTATAAATAATAATTATCTAAAAAGTTGTACTAATTTACATTTTAACACATTCAATTCTGAAATATGTTTGCAGTTAAATATATCTCCTTATCTTAGGTTGAATACATAAGTTGAGGCAAGCATGTAGGAAAAAAATTAGACATAATTAACTTGACAAAAAAATTTACATAAATTCTGAACCATTGCTTTTGCATTACCAAATTTACACACAAAAAATGATGTGTAAAAGTGATGTATTAGCTTCAACATTAAAGACTTAATGAAAGAATAAATTTGTTTTATTATTGAACATTAAAAAATATTTAAATAATCAAAAAAATCCTATTAAAATTGATTTTTATAAATTAAATGAAAAGTATACACATTGGTAATTTAATTTTGAATCTTAATGATTACCAATTTCTTAGTTATCCATTAAAAGTAGATTTAAATTCATTTTTCAGTTTCCAAATACTCCAGTTTCCAATACTTGGAAATTTGAAATACAATAAAAATCAATGAAAATGCCTGTATCACAATTTAATGTATAATGATTCTATCACATTTAAATCCAAATAAGTTATTCTAAATATATTTAAAACATTAAAAAAAAGGATATAATATAAATATCAGGCAAAAATACAGCATACTATTTGTAAAGCCAATCTGTCGACAAATTCAAGACAACAATCAATAAAATGTAATGACTACCTTCACTTTCCACACCAATATATTATTTGTGATTTCTTTCCATTAGACATCCTTTCAGGTCAATTCTATATTTCACTGCCATTGTATGAATTTAAAAAAATCTCAACGTTTGCAAGTTAAAATGACAATTCAGTAGAACATGCCCATTTACTTTAATCAATAATTCAAATTATGATTTAAACTGTAATTTAAATAAACTAACTAGTAATAATTTTGATGCAAAATCTAAAAATATAAATGCGTTGGTTCAGAATTTATTGTTAAAAAAGGCCTCACTGAATTACTTTTGCATGTCTTACAATCTTACAAACACATAATGAAAAGGCAATGTCAGAGATCAATACATTTAGAAAAAACAATTTTTCAATTAGTTGAAGCTAGAATAACGTAAGTCATAAAACTCTTAAAAATTTCTGACTAACACAACATTTAAGATTAAAATCAAATCACATAAATACAGAAGCAATACCAAAAGTGATTAAAACTCTTAAAAAATTGTTGTATTATGCAAATATATCAACAAAATCTTTCTTCATCAGTTAATGTAAAGTTGTTTCAAGCAAGATCTTGACTTAGAAATTTCCTTTACTATAGCAATTCCAAAAACATTAAGTGCCATTTTTCCTCCCCAATAGATCTTTAGTAGATTAGTCTTTTAAAAAAATACATTTATTAGAGAAATTACTTTGCACTTTAAAAAGAATAGCAAAATCAATTTGAAGCACTTTAAGATTTTGATATTAAATACATATGTTTATCTTAAATATAATAATATACATAATGTGTTGATTTTATGATACAAGTAAAATTCACGGGTTCCTTGGTGTAAAACATTTTTTATATTAGGAAACAAAATTATGCCTTTAAATTTGGGTAAAGTATTTAAAAATTCAATTTAAAATGCTTGAATCTTACTCTGGATCTAAAAATATGAATTTTTAGTTGAATCCTAAGCTAGTACTTCAAACACTAATTAAATTCATATCAATAACATTAAAACAATTGTGTTATGTCAAAAAAATTTAGTAGATAATCATTATTATTTTTCCAAATTTTAACAATTTCAAACATCATGAAAATTAGCTTGTTTTGCAACAGAATTATGCATAAAAAATAAATACACAGACTTATTAAAAATTAATATAAAGAGAGAGAGAGAGAGAAAGAACTGTCAAATACAGCAGGGAATAAAAAGAAAATATCAGGAAATTAAATATACAGAATATATCCAGAAAATAAATTTCTCATATAGTCAACAAAAGATTAAGCACTTTGAAAGGGAATTGTTTCTCTCAATAAAATGCAAAATATGGTATTGTACTTCATTATCACTGATAATATCACGGTTACAGTAAAAGAAACTGGTGTTCCTTATTTCATCTTCCTCCTGTCAAAAGATTGTGTATATGAAAAAGTTTCTGAATGTCTAGATGGCATTCATTAGAATCCATCATCAGCTGTACCAGTTGGAAAATATAAGCAAACTGATTCCTGATCATATACACCATCACTCACCCCATTGGATGTTTTAAGTCTAATGAAAGGTTTATGGCTGCCCATCTTATGGTTTTGACAATGCTCGCAGCAGTTCTATTCTTCATTAAATCAAGAAATTCGAAATTTTTAAAAAGAAAAAAGCATGCAGTCCCAAGAAAATGAAAGACAAGTTTGAATCAAAGATGCAAATTACTATGACCTAAGAATTGGAGAACTGCATTTTAATGCATTTCTTAATACAGTGCAAAGTAAAACAATTAATGTTGATCAATTTTAATAAAAGCTGCCTTATGCTTTCTTTTTTCCCCCTTTCCTAATTTAGATCTTAATGAAAATTTATTTTCTGGATTAGACATATATTGCTAAGATCAAAAACAGAATCATTGAATCGTAATTAAAATTATCAATTTTGGTAACATCAATAAAAGAAACTGTTAATGTAAAAAAAAAACACCTTGTAACATTCATTTACATCAAAAGTTGGAATGAATTATATGATAACACTTCATATAAAGCATCAGCTTGAAGTTTAAAATTCAATTATACTGAACCTCTCTAAATTGTAATAATTTCCTTTTCAAACTTTTTTTTTCATCCATTCATTCAAACTTTTTTCCCTAATGATTTTGATATGCAGAGTTTGAGAATGACAACAAAAACCTTAGATTAGCTCAGGTTATCAAATTTTCTTTTTGTTAAATTAAAGGTACATTATATATTATGAAATGCAACCAGCTTCAAAACATGAACTGACAAGATAATATGAAAAATGCAATAACACAATGTAATTTGGATATTAACTGCATTATAATGCTTTTTAACTACCCTCTTTTTATAAATTTAAAGTGTTTCGAAGTATATCAAAGTTAAAGGCGTTACATTCAAACATTAATCTGATAATATTGGTAAGTTCTGTTTTCCTTGGCAGTGTCATTCCATAACAAAGATATCTTTATAAAAGTTTTCATCATCCCTTTCTTTACAGAACTACCACTATCAGTAAGAAATATTCTATGAAAAAATGAAAAAAAACCTACTTTCAATAACCAAATGCATAATAAATTGACACTATATTATGAAATAATCTTCTCTGGAACTCAGAAAGTATTTGTTGAACTATAATTACAACAGCATAGTTTGACAGTAAGTTTGCCAATGAATTTGACAGACTGGTATTTTGCTTTCTAAAGTAAATGCGAATTATTCACATATGTAACAAAAATTTGAATTTTAATCACATATTTTCTATGTACTTCAAATATTAATAAAGTGAAGGGACTATCTGCTTATAGATTACATATAGAATAAAAATATAGTAAAACTTTTATATTTATGCTATGTCATATTTTCCAAAGAGAATTTATATGACTAAAGCAGAGTAACATAATCTCCAATTAAGTCGAAATAAAGGATCTGTTTATCTAGGAGAAAGATAACAGATATCTCCTAAGAGGTTGATAAAGGAATACCCTAAAATATCAACTCATGAATGGAAACAAAAAAAAAGAAACAATTATATATGAGATTAAATGTTAAGAGCATTTATTTTTGAAATTTTAAAAATTGCAGTTAAATTGCAACTAAGAGTATCACATCTTGCTTAGCATCTTTGAATTTGTAAAAATTAGTTACTTTAATTTTTATAGATTTTTAATTGTAGGTCAGTGCCATTTATTATTTTTGATTCCCCTAACTAAAAGTTAAAGAAATACAGATATATGTAAAAAAAATTCAAAAATAATTTTTTAAACTATGAAAGTTACATGTTTACATCTGTGAATACCTGGAATCAGTTTTGCAAATAAGCAATATCTATAGCTCAATAAATTTGATTTAGACATCAAAACAATTTATAACACATGAAATTTATCAAAGAGAAAACAAAAAAAAAAGTTTTAAAATGAGATGAAAATGAAAATACTGCCACTTATTTAGGCAGCAGCAGCAGCAGATAAGAATAATAAAAGTAAATGTTTGCAAAAAAAAAAAAAATTTATATGATCTTATACAAAAATTAGACAATTATTAATTTATGAATCTGTAGAAAAAATTAGCACTCCACCAACCTAAAAGAATAAAGTGGCACCTATTTTTAAAAAATTTAATTAATGAGAGAGTAAGGGAGAGACAGGAAACATCACAAATAATGTTAGAACTTCATTCAAATAGAGTAAATAAAAAGATATTCTTGTTTTAAGTATTTCATTACTCTTTTTAGAATGAAAAAAAGAACATGAAGAATTTAAACATGAAATATAATTTATAAGAATCATATCCATAAAAAATATCGATACTATGTATTAAAAAATCACAAAAAATACCTTTTTGAGAAGCCATGTAGAAAACAATCTTTAAAATGTATTTATATAACTAGAAATATAATTTAGATTTTAATACCTTGTTTTAAAATTTTATTTTGCTGATAGTCATTACCAACTCAAAAACAAATGAATTTCCTTAAAACATATTTTATACTTTAATTTTTAATCAAGAATGGCATAATCACAGAAGAATTGGGAGAATAATTGCAAATATACACATTGAAAAGTTATTAACAAGCATTCAACCTTTTTTTTTTCTTCTGATATTTAAAAAAAAATAGTGAAAGAATTTTTTAATTGTATGTTTTTCAAACCTCTGAAACAAAATTGAAATATATTGCAAATAAAAAAAATTCAATAAATGAAACTTTTAAAAAATAAAATTTTAAATAAAAATTTTCTAAAGATAATAAAAATCTCAAATAATTTTAAGATTGTATTTATTATCTTGATAACATCATTTTGTTAAGTAAATCAATGAACTATTTAATATTTTATATATTTCAAATGTTTAATAACATGTAGTAAATAACAAATCAAAGATTTTATAGCAGGTAGTTTTGTCTCTATTGATGAATTTTCTTTTTATAAGATTAGAAACACCACAAGTAGAAACAGAAACTGAAAGGGGGAAGGTGAATTAAATAGTACTATTAAAACTAAATTTAAATTCAGAAACCAATTAAACAAAAATACTCAAGATAAAAATAAAAAATTATTCAACTATTAAATATAAGTTATAAAAACAATAAAATAAAAAAGAACAGCCAGTTTGAGACAGTGTAAAAAAAATTGAAAATAATTTCATTCGAAAATAGAAAACACTGAAAAGTGTCAAGAAATGAAATAAATAAATTGAAAATTATAAGATCAGTATTCAAAAATAGAGAATTAAACAACACTGAAAAAGAAACAGACCTTACAAATTAATTAAATGGGAATTATTGAAAAAAAAAACAAATAAAAGGTAAAAGCATTTGAATTTGCAAGAGTAAAATAAGGTATATTGCATGCAAAAAAGTTTTTAACAATCTCAAAAGAAAAAGAAAAAGAAAAAGAAAAAAAAAACAGTTTCTAGAAACTTTGCATTTTGCACTGTTAATTTAAAATAATTTTTAACATTCTGAAAATATGTTTGCCTTTATAAATTTTATTTCAAAATAAATAAAAATTTGATATCTTTACATCAATTAATTTTACATAATATAATGAACATGAGTGCTTAGTTATAAAATTACAATTTTAAACAAAGGTAAAATTTTCAAATATATTTATTAAGGCATGCTTCTAAAATCTCAAATTTCAAGAAAAAATTTCAATAAATTTTTAATGGCATTTTCTTCGATTTGTTTTTTTGTGCAAATGGATGATTTAGTTAAGAAATTCAGAAGCTTGCATTTTACAGTGAATTTATTGTGCTCTATCAACAAAGCATTTAAAAAGCATTAGTAGTTAGCTGTTGTAGGAAAAATACATGTAAGGTCTGTAAGAAATGACAGCATACACATAGTTAATGGCAGGCTTTCTTTATTGTTATAATATTGAGTACAGAAAATAGTGTATTCATCATAAGTATATGTTAGTCAGTTAATCTTGTTAACAGTGGGAAGCAAGCAGAAAGAAGACACATAATGAATCAAGTACAGATAAGTTTGCACAGATATTTTCAAGAGAAAAATTTCTGATGATAAATTTATAAGAAAATTTGCACAGTAGAATGAGTAAGAACAAAATGTTTCCTCAGTCAGATATTTTTAAACAGGACTCAAAAATTCCTATTTCAGTAGGAAAGAAAAATTAACTTCAAGAAATAATTTAATCACAAAGATATAAATTGAAAAAGGCATTTCATTTATTTTTCATATTTGAAAATTTTATGAGTAATTCTTCTTTAAATCTACGCAACTAAAAATTTGATAAATAGAGAAACATAAGCGATCCAATTTAAGAAGTGAAATAAATTTATGGCTAAAACACCTTTTAACTGCTTCCCTTACCAATTTATTTGAGGAAAAAAATGAAAAAAATCGTTATAATATTTATTCCATTATTAAATATATGAAACTAAAACAAAACATAATATATAGGTTTTTAATAGAATTTAATTTTTTTTCATGAGTAAAAGCATGTTTTTATGACCAGTATTGTTCTCCCAAACTATATACAACAATTGAAAAAACTTAAAATATTAGTTCACAATATGTATTCAGATCTTAATCAGAATGGGAAAAATTAAATGCAACACTTTTGTATTTAATCACCATTTTCTTCATTCCTTTTAACATAATTATCCTTACTTCTCAAAAAACAGCTATACATGCAATTGGTCAAACATATTCTTATCCACTTGGGATATTTTATTTCTTTTTAAGATTGAGGTCGAATAGAAACACAATAAAACCAATCCTACTGAAAAATTTTGCTATGT
Source organism: Argiope argentata (assembly GCA_026289955.1). NCBI lineage: Eukaryota > Metazoa > Arthropoda > Arachnida > Araneae > Araneidae > Argiope > Argiope argentata. Next base: position 681,730 of record JAOUZG010015602.1, on the reverse strand, counting down.
CCGAGTTTTCAAAGGATAAAAATTAATTGTAATTTGTATAAATCAAGATAACACAGGATAATAAGGGAAGCAGTTCAAACACATAAGAGTAAAATAAAATAACAATCTTTTTCAATACATTTTTATAATATTTTCTTTATATATATATATATATATATATATATATATACTTTTAAAAAGATTTTTTTCCCTTCAAAAATTACCAAAATGGAAATAAATAATTTTTTAGAATTATTTTAAAGCACATATATTAAATACATTACAGCATTTATTTTTTTAGAATAATTAATAACACTGAATACATTCAAGTTTATTAATAACCTTAATAACATCATGGATATTAAATAAAATATTATCAATCATTTGAAAATAATAAAAACAAAATGGCTTCAAAATTTTTATTCAAATTAAAATATTCTTCTGAAACAAAATTGTATCTTATTTTAAAAAATGATGGCATTTTAACGTTTCAAACTTCACAAGGAAAAATGTATTAATTTTTTTAAATAATCATACCTTAAAGGAAAAGATTGAAAACGTAAATCAAGAAATACCAGTTTTCAGTCTTAATTGATTATTTTACTATCATCACACTATCACTAAAAAAATATTTAGTAAAAAAAAACTGCAAGGATAGTAGAATGAGTACTGGAACAATATTAAAAGACATATATTATCCTCGATTTCTTAAACTAGTTCAAATCGTAATTAATATTGCATACTGAGCAAAAGATACTTCGATTTTGCTTTGAAATTCCTATTGCATAATCATACTTTTATTTACATTTCTTCGACTTTCTCAACCATGGTCCCATATCATTTTAAAAAACTAATATATTTTAATCTAAAATATCTCCATTTGTCATCAACTTTGTCACTCAAAGCCATTAAATGGATTACTAAAAAGATAATTTCTCATTAAAGAAATAATCTACCAGTACAGAATTTTAAAAGACAGATTTTCAACTTAGAAGATAAAGAAGAGATGTCATTTTCCCACCAATGTAAAGTGTAACTATTTACTTACATTAAATGGGAAGTTACAGCTAGATTTGAAAGTACTTAATAAAAATATTAAATATGATATAAATATTAAAATAATATAATGCTATAATGAATTATCAATACAGGTAGATTTAAAGAGTTAAAGAGAATAAAAATCTAATAAAGAAATCACGTAAATGCACTTATCACCTTTGCAAATATTTTAATCTTGATACGCACATGTGTATTCTTATAAAATACCAGCGCTATCGATACCTTTTATGTGCTTTTCAAGAAGTTTCTTCAGAATTCAATTGTAATAAAAAAGAAAAAGAGAAAAGAAGGGTGCACAGTGACAGAACATCACTTTTTCCCCAAGAAAGATTAAAAGGATTTTAAGGAGAGAAATTATGAGTTAAACATTCCAGGCACTTTCCAACCACAATCCTATACTAGACATAATAATCATATGTCATTTGTTTTTAAGTAAAAAATAAAAAACTACAACATTTCTTAATGTTTTTCTGTTTTTTTTAAAATACAATTATAAAAACATTCAAAATAAATTCAATTTAAGCACTTAAATTTAATAAAATTTAACTTACAGTATTCAAAGGAATTTTTGTACATTAAAACCACTACAGGAATAAGTATTAGATATAATCATAATTGGCTAAATGTTACCACATAAATAAGCATTTCTTTATCCAATATATTGCACAGAAACCACGTCAAACATATTTAAAAAATGTGCTATGCAAAATTAAGAAAGCGTAAAGATGATTATGTTACAATTTTATGATTGAATTTATGCAATCAGTTATGCTACTCTAAAAGTTTAAAAATTACATAAATAAAAAGCATTTCTTACAGTAATAAATATCACAGAAAATATAAAAATAAACAAGATATAAACATTTGCAAAAAAAAGGTGGTCAAAAGGATTAAAAACATAACAATTACTTAAATATCCAAAATAATCATACCTTTATAAACAAAATTTTAAATTGTGCGGAAACAAGCAAAAATCACAAGTAGAAAACCAAGCAAATAAGATGCAAATCATCATTTTATGTCTTTAAAATCTGAATAAAATTCTAAAAAAGTCTTGGGGTTTAATATCTCCAACTAATCAAAAACAAAAATTTTAACAAAAAAAAACATTGATAGTTCTAGAAATCTAAGAAATACTTTAAATAATAAGCAAGAAATTTGGAGCATAAATAAAAGCAGGCAATAATGAAAGTTCATTTAAAAATAAGAATAAAATTTTATGAAAACAAAATAAGTTCTTTTAAAAAGGATGGATAGATCAAGCATTAAAATTCACATAGATATCAGAATAGAAAAACAAAATGTTCAAAATTAAAACTAAAAGAAAACAAAAACATTCTATACATAGCAGCAAACACCTGAAAAGTTGAAGATAATTATTTGCAAGAAAAAAAATTCAAACACTACACATCATAAAGTCAGATTGGTATGTTTCCCCCAATTTAGATTTTTATGCAATGACTATGTTACTTCATGTGATCAGTTAGATTTATAAAAGAATGATGCAGTATATAGTTTTTTTTTTTTTAAATCATGCATTTTGATTGAAAATAATAGAATACTCTTATTTAATATTGGGTAGGTACCTTACCCAACTACCTACCTAATCATATTAAGAAAATTGCTGAATTTATCCTATTAATTCTTATATTAAATTAATATTTTCATAATTTCTGTAAGTGAAAAGAAAATTTCTGTTTAATCTTCTCAGGACACTGAGTAACAAACATTTCTTCTCATGTATCTCATAGTATATGAAATTTAGTAAACTGGAAGGGAACCCTGCTATGGAAATAAGTTAACTCAAATTTAAACCCAAGCAATGCTGATAATCTAAATCTGTAATCTTTTAAAGAACAGAAAAAGTTTTCTACTTGTGATTTTATAAATTAACTATAAATGACTAGAAAAAGGCGTAAAAAATGTATTTACAGCACCTTTACTACATTTTTACACATCGGACTGACAGTTCTATTAAAACTTGTTTTCTGAGAGTTACACATGTCATGTATTTTACATGAAAGAAAACAACTCAAGCTTGGGCCATGTACGTCGAATAAATTCAGCAAAAAAGCCAGATTTAGGTCTCGGCGAATTCTGTGCTGGTGTTTTTTCAACATGATCACGGTGATTATTGTGTGGCACTGTTTTCTCTTGTGATAATAACACCCTACCTGACTTTGGTGAGGAAGAATGAATGCCTGCATCAGTTGTGTCCTTAGGACAGCTGTTTACCTGAAGTCCAACTTTGATCTTCTTTGTCAAGGCACCTTCAGGGAAAATGGCTTGCACCTGAGGAATCACAGTAGAACTAACCATGCCCCCTTCGGGACCTATGGCATGAACTTCTTGCCGTATCCGAGTGATTATAGCAAAGTACTGGGGAAAATCTGTGGTCAAAATGCGAGTGATGCGATTGGTACTGAGGTCTTCAATTGCAGTTAATTCTGGGGGAAAATATAAATAAAAAAATATTTTTAAAAAGATGAATAAGCAAACCAATAACAGAACACACATTACTCAAAAATAACATTGTAACATAATCAATATAAGAAAAACTAAATAAATCCAATTATTTAAAATTATAAAACTGATTTTACAGTAAAAAAATTATTATTATTGTAATTTTTTAGTAAATACATATTTATAATTGGGACATCGAAATTTTTATAAGTCAGAAAGAGTAATATATTTAAAATTCATTTACAAATTTATTATTATTGATCATATTTATAAATTCTTCAAGAAAGTATATACCACAATACCCATGAATTTTTACATAATCTTTATATTTTTATCTGCTAAAAACCCATATAAATATTTTTTATAACATTTATATTTTAAATTATATATAAAAATATTTTTATATATCAAATACATTTTTTGTATTATATATATATATTATGCTATTTTTTAAATTTTATCCTAATCTCAATATATATTACTCTTGTGTCTTTGTCATTTCTTTAGTTTCATTTACCTATCAAATAATTGTCACAATACACTTCTTTAAATAAAAAGATACATTTTCAGAACTAATAAATTTAATTCTATGTTGATGAAGATGAATGAACTGAAAGGAAATTTAGAACTTTTTTCAATCCATAAAATTGTTATTTAAATGTCATACAATATATCACAAATTCTTTATTGATAGATTTAAATAATTTATATTTAGAACTCTCTTGATATTCTAATCCTTCCCCTTTTCCTCTTTTATATCTAACTTGCTATTTTCCTTTGATAATCGATTTGTCTCCTAAATTCTTGCAAATTAAAAAGAAGGAAAAACATTTCAATGCCAACAAATTTTAATCTCTTCTCATTTAAATTAAAGCATCAAAAACAAAAACAATTAAACTCAACTATTTTTTTTCCTATAATAACTACATTATATTAAATGAAGTTCTGAAAATAACCAGAAAAGAGTAATCTAGCAATGATTACTTAGGGATTTGGAGTCTTTTGGGGGTTTAGCAAGCATTAGAATCAACAGAAGGCAAATCCTCTTATTTTACTAAGAATAATGCATTTAACATCATGGCTTGCGAGTATAATGGAATTAAAGTTTTAGACTAATATATCAAATATTTATTACTAATAACATAGCCAATTGTAAGCACCATATTTCCTTTATATACAAGAAATTACACTATTCAATAAATTTTTTGTCTAAATTTTTGGAAATATAAATTATCTAAATTAATCAAGTTTTAATTAAAACTTGATTAGTAAACAGTCACTTAAAATTTTAAAAAAAAGCATTCCATTCCCCCTTCTCAACCCTCGACTACCAGCCATTCTACTGAATCGGATAACTTTCCCCCCCAAAAAAAAAAGGCTAACAAAATATAAAATACATTACAAGCAAAACAGAAAATAAATTTTAATCCTCAACTGAAGTTATAAATATCAGGTTTCAACAAAATATCTTCACTGCCAATTCAAATACTCAAAAGTTAATGGTTAAAAATTAAAATAATAACAATCTGTTTTTTTTTCATTAGTTATGAGTTACTTATAGTATTAGTATGAAAAATGAAGCTGAAACACATTCAATTTATCAGAATCCTAGCATAGATTAACTTTAATATTTAATAATATAAAGAAAAAAATTAATGTATACATATTTGCACACTTTAACACTTTGCTACACACTTTCAATTGGACAATCATGTTCGAAAACATTGTTTTTTTCCCCTTAATTGTTTATGCCTGCTACATGAAATTGAGTATTTGTCATTTGGAAGAGAAAATTATTGCAATTAGTCACAAATTTTCCATGAAAACTTTCTAAGGCTGTAATAGTCTTGTTTTCATTATATTTTTTCCTCTTCCCAAAGCAAGTGATGGCTATTGTCATCAATTGCCTAAATACCACCAAAAATTTCCTGACTAAAGTCGTCATTTGTGACAACATATTAGTGACAAACTATTCACTGAATTTTTATAATACTCAAGAAATAAAACAAAAGTGCCCTTCTATATTTAAAAGTAATAAATTAAACTTTTCTTATCCTTTACCTTCGCCTTCAAAGCTTTCATTGAAAACATCATGGACAGCATCATCTGATGCTTCAAGGGAATGTTCACGCCAAGTTTCGCCATTGTCACTTCTTAAAATAGTTATTTCACGTTCTCTACCTCGTAGGGATGCAAAGTGGGGTACTTCTATGATTACAGGGCTAAAAGTATTAGAAAGCACATAAAAATTGACAGCTAAATTTTAAAAAGATGTACTAAAAATGAGAAAATTAAGTCTCATATAATCAAAATACTATATCATTCAATCACAGAATACAAGGAAAATTTATATACTTTTTTCTCATATTGTTGTCTCTTACTAAATGTTAAGAAAAAACTCAATACCAAACTATTTAGACATTCTTCTAGAAAATCATGGTCCAGTAGATAATGAAACCTCAACAGAACATGATTGCAATAAAATAAAAAGATAATAAATACACAAATTTCTAAAACATAAACAAGATTTCTTTATGTTTTCTTTAGTGAAGAATACGTTCAAACAACTTGATTTTTTTTTCTCAAAAAATGCACCATAACTTTTTCTAATATTTTAAAAACACATCATTAAATCCAAACAAACCTTTGTTGTTCTTGGGAAAAATGGTAAATTGGTAAGGCTTTATTCACAGAGAATATCAGTTAATCAAATTGAATGCAACAATTATTACCTTTTGTTAATTGAAAACTTGATTAATAGAGAATAATTTTTTTTAAAGAAAACCTCTTATTTCAGCAAGGTATTCTAAAATTGTGCACTAGAAATAATAAGACTGAAAGTACTTCAATATAATAAACTATTTTTATAAGATCTATTAATGATAACAATTTCAGTTTTCTTTACATTTTCTCAATGAATTTTTTGCAAATACCAACAGATTATGTTCCCTGCTCTAAAATTTTATTTTTCAAAAATTGGTTGGAATTCTAATTTCTTATTGGTTAAAATTCTAACTTTGACATCTTTCACAGAAAGATGTGTAAAAAAAATACAGTTTGATTAATAGAAATCTCAGCAGATGGAAATCTGAATATACAAGGTTTTATTTATTCAAATATGATAACATTTCAATCCAATAATATATAAAAGAATATTTAAAAAATTAATCATTACCCTAAAAATTTTGCACCAGATGGACCCACTTCCAGAATGCGTGATGCACATGCTTCACCTTCCATTAAAGGTGGAGGATATGCTAACTTTTCTTTGCGTAAATATCTACAAGTAATTCGCATAGGCATTGGTGCTCTTCTAGGAGGAATTATCACTCGTACCCCAGAATGACGGCAACCTCTCATTGCACCTCCTCTTGCATCAACCATAAAGCTTACCAAAAAGCTACAAAAAGCAGTTATTAAAAATTGCAATTAAACGTCAACATTACAAAAATCTATAGAAAATTCAACAAAATTTCTTCAGCAAAAATTTGAATAACAGGATGAAATTATATAAATTTCAGATAAAAAATCAAAACATTTAAATACAGTTGAATTACAAATAAAATTACCTACTTTATTTTCACCAAAAAGAACTATCAATCATCAATGAAATGCTTAGTAAATAAAGGTAAAAACCTCAAAAAAAGATTAAAATACAAGTTCACAATAAGAAAAAATGTTTATATTTCTGAATAATCACCAAATTTATGCATTTTTCTTCTTTTCAATAGCAAATTCGTATTGTCAATAAGCAAAGAAAAAGCATAAGTAAGAGAAAGTAAAATCGCAGATTAGAAAAAATGAAACAATTAATAAATATTAATATAAGATTATATACAAAAAATTATAATAATTACTAGATATTAATATTTAAATAAAATATTATTTGATCAGGATATTAGAATCCTTTTAATAATCAAGATTTTTTTTATTTGAAGAGTTAAACAATATGAAAGTATCTTTCATTTAAAATTATAAATTAAATCCAGAAATATAGATTTCATATAAAATTACATTCTATCATTTCATTAAAAACAAACTGATAATCATCTAATAAATGCTACAAAATCATTAAGATAACATGCATGTATCAAATGTAGTGGTTACTACAAACTACCAATTATTAACAATAATTATGATCACTTACGTCTTCCACTTCAGCTTGCTATGTGATCCAAATGCAGCATAAAGGGAAAGGGAAAAGCAGAAGTTATTAGGAACAACTCAATTGATGGATGAGTATCACAAAAGGTAATTTAGACAAAACAAGCCAATAAAAAAACATGCAATTTAGATAAATATCTTAATAAAATTCAAGATATTAAGGAAAAAGAATGCAAAATTTAAGCATGCAATACTAACTAACTGAAAGGACTTTTACATGAAAAGTAAAAACAAGAAAAATGCACAGCAAAAGCATAGTAAAACATAAAGCAATGCTTTGAAAAAGAAAGCAAAATGTATGATTAAGCAGATGGCTAGTTCAAATTTTACTTTAATTGAATAAGTGTTTCTAACCTTCACATACCCTATTTTTGCATACAGTAGTTCATTAAATCAATTCTCTGAATAACAAAGCATTATTTTAAATCCTAGTTATTAAATATTATTTAAAGACCACGGTTCCACAAAAGATTATGTCTATCATCTAAACTATTACCATCAAACTATTTATTTCATAAATTTATTTTTCAAGAATCAATAAATCCATTTAATGGATATTTATTTTTTATTTAAACAGATATTTTATATCAAATCTTCTTTGTAATGATTTTTTTAAATGAATCTGAAATTCTTTAAATATATTATTATTATTTTTCCATGGATATTTGGTTTAAAAAGTATGTATCGACATAAAAATTAATAAAGGAATATAACATGACAACAGAATATAATACTTTTGAAATAGAAAAAAAAATACTAGATTAATTTGATGTTAAAATAATTCCTTCAGTTTCTGACATTATATAATAATCAAACATAATAGAAAAATTAAAAATTCAGAAGCTAACAAATAAAAGAAAATTTACTTTTTTAATCCCAACACTTAACAATTTAAAAAAAGTTGATTAATAAATATTTTAAAATTCTAATCCAACAGAAAATACACTACACAAACATTCAAAGTACAGCAGAAATAAGCAATGACAAGTACATCTGCCAACATGCTAACAGCAAAGCAGTCATTTCCCATTTAGACATAATTACCATCTTACACCTTCCTTAATTAGAATTTATTATTTTAGACAAAAGAAATCTCACCCAGCATGTACTGGTGCTCTTGCAAGATCAACATTATCAGGAGCCATACTACTGGTAAAAGTAGCTTCTTGATGAACAACATGTTGAGGAGTCAAATGATCCTCTTCCGCAGTTAAAGGTGCTATGGTACAAAGTTTATTTATAGAGAATTTTATGATTTTTATATAGGTTAAAGACAACTAATATGAAAAAAGTTAATATTGATATGATAATGATAAAAAATGAATAAAAACAAATATAAAGATAATTAAATATTTTAATCAAACTTTCTGAATAAATATTGCAAGTTCTGAAACAAAGTAAATTAGCCAGCCAAGACTGAATATTATGTTAACGCCGAATTATCTCGATTGATATTATCTCAAAACTGAGATCCATTTGAAAATATCAAAACAATATTAATAAAAATATTGCAAAAGAAATACAAAGTTATTTGCTTCCAATGTAGAATTATGTTTCAAAATAAAAATATCTTTTAATATAAAACTTATTTTAAAAATATCTTTTACTACAAAATAATAATTAAAACAATTTCTAAATGAATATAAGAAAAGTGTTATGAAATATAATATGATCAGTTCTGGACATTGCAATGTTTTTCAAAAGTTAAGAAATAAATTTTAATTAAATATAAAATTTTATTTTCATTTACCAGTCTAAAATATTTTCCAAAATTTAGTCACTTAAATTCAATTTACAGATTTTAATCACTATAAATATGGCATTGACCTGTTCTTTATGAGCACACTAATATTATAAATCCAATATGAACAAGATATATTTTACCCTAAAGTGTATAGATTAGTACAGAAGATGCATAACATTACTAACAACATTTCACTTCTCTTGCTTTCTTAAATTGCAGTCTCTAACTAATCTTTAAATAGTTTTACTTCCTAACATTTAAAGCAGTTTTATAACATTTTATAATCATCAAAACTCACCAATGAGGGTTGATGAACCATGCTCTCTTTCATCCCTAGTGACATCGATACCAAGAGTATTATCATCTTGTAAAGCTTTTAGTTCATCTGTAGTCATATAATGTAATGACTGGTCTCCCATCATTTGATCCTCAGCTATTACAAGCAATAATGTAGCAGAAAAAGAATATTTGAATAATTATGATAGGCAAGATGATTTATGTACTAAAAAAAATATTTAAACTATGAGGAAAGACTTAATATTAACACTCAATATTCTGAAAAACATATTCTGAAAATAGATAATATTAATAATAATTTATGAAATTTTTCAAGAATTAGAGATAGTTAAATTACTTAAGCAGTTTTAATTATATAATAATAATGATAAGTTCACTGCTGTATTTCCTTAAAAATTATATGAGGCATACAAAATAATTTAAATTTTGAGAATTTAGATAAATGATAAATTTTAAATATTAATTTTATGCAAAGTAATTATTTTTCTAAATAAAAATTCTTTTTACAAATGTAAAGTGTTTCAAAAAAATTGTATACTCACTTTGAATTATTACTACAAACAAATTTACAATCAAAATTCCATAACTTAAATTTCATAAAAACATAGAACAAAGATGCTATGTCTGATTAAATGTACTATTTCCTAAAAAGACTTTCTATTAGCAATGTATATCATTATCTTTTACTTTTTTTTAAAATCATCTACTTATACTAATTTAGTAGACAGAATTAAAACCTTTACTTTATTCCAAACTAAGCATGATTAGACCTAAAAATGAGACCATCACTGCATTTATAAGAAAATAAAAAAAAGTATGTAAACCTTCTCACCATTTATAAAATGTACAATACTATCCTCGTCTTATAATAAATGTAATTCAAACACAATTTCCTTATAATGTACTAGGTTTAATTAAAATTGTTTCTGGAAAAGTGGTAAAAGATATGTATCAAATTATAGATGAATACTATTTTAAAGATTAGCTAAGGCTAATCATATCTATAAAGTAAAATACAAGAAATATAGATAATATTAATTTTGAAAGAGTTACATACTGAAAATAAAACATAATGAATGTGCAATTACTACAATAGAAGTATTATAGTCATATTACTTTTCATAATTTCATAATATATACATGAATAATAATACTGTTATAGCTGAAATGACTTTAATAACAGATTTCTTAACATTAATAAATTAGATTAAAAAGCTTGTAAATGTAAATAAAATAAATTTTAAGAATATAATACTAATTTCTCTGAAAATGTTTAAAATATAAAAATTTTAAAGAAAATTTTTTACAAAAAAAATTTTGTAGACAAAAAAAAACAACAACATGGAAATCATTTAAGAGATTAATCTAAAAATCTATGAAATTTCCACTCCCCTGTCCCTTTTATAAGCAATAATGATAGTAGAATGCAAGCTGCTAAAATAAGCATATCTTGGAAATGTACCTTAAATCCAGGCAAATTAGAAAGGATACTCTTTTCTATCAAAAAAGAAGAATAAAAAGAAGGCAATAAAGAGACATGGAAATTCCAAAAAGGTATACCATATAGCCTAATTAATGATTATATTTATGTCACATAATAAATAATGATTTGTATTGTGTTTAGTTTAATACAACAAATTTAGAGGTGAACATGTTAATTTATCAAATTTAATTAATTATCATATCCCATGGTCTATCAACATTTAATCCTGAATGATTTTCACAAATTTTCATACAAAAAAAAAACATAAGGTAAAAAATTTACATTTATTTCATTTTATTTTTCAAACAGGGCATTTAGTCAACCTGAATCTTTAATAATCAAATGAAAGAAACTGTAGTAAAAATTCTTGTATATTAAAAAATATCTGAGTTCAATGATATAACTGTTTTAAAAATAAATGTTAAAACAAGTTTTTCTACATTACATTCTAAATATTACATATTCAATTAATTCCCTCATTTGAAAACATTTACTTCTCTCTTACCCAGAACCAGTATAGCTTTATGTAAAATAAACTTAAAATTTTCACTTTTTTTCAATGTAAGGCAAAGCTAATTAAACTTTTTTAAATGACCTTTGGAAAGTACTTTTAAATTGAAATTTATATCGTCTATAAGCTGGATATCATATCAGCTTGCATTGCATAAAATATTAATAGTAGTATGATTTTGAAGGTCACACAAATTTTATAAACAATAATTCAATCAAACATAATACAAAAGATAATTCTACTATAAATGATATTACAAACTAAATTTATCATAAGAATTAAAGAAATCAATATATTTTTAATCATGAAAAGCAGAAGCATATTTATTTTGTTAAAATATTAGTAACAAGCAAACAGCCCTTTTAAGCATTCACAGAATACTACAAGTAAATATACAGTATTATCAAAAAACTAAGGTCCTTGAAACTAAATTACAAAACTAATTTATATAATTTTATTATAAAAATTAAACAAAGCAAAGATTTCAGAAGCGAACTGAAAAGATTATATTGAAATAAAAAATGGGAAACAAATTCTCAGATGCCTTAATAACAAAACAGTTTTTGAAAAGAAAGAGTAACTCAATGATATAATAACTCTAATATGACAGCATTTAAGAGCTGTGCACCAATCAAACAAATGCAATGCTTAAAAAGAATGAACGCACACAAAAATTGAAAATATGACAGCACAGAATGAGCACATTTGAAGTAAGTCTTCTAACAAAGTTCATTTCAAAATATACTGTAGAAAAATCGAGTTTTAAGTAATGATTTGCACAGAAATTAAATTACTGCCAAAGCATATGAGAATAGGTAGTTTTTGCATAATTTAAGCTCGTTGGTTTAAAATTTTGATTTATTTACCCCTTTCTAGCAGAAAGTGCATAAAGAGAAGAAAGAAGATAATCACACTAAATAAACAATCACAACATCAAACTAAAACGATGGCTTTAGGACAAGGGAGGTAGAGAATTTTATTCCAAACATGCAGGATACATGAATATAGATCATGATTTTTCAGAGAGGAGTCTAAATGTTTAAGGATTTTAAACATTTTCATACAATGGACAGGATGACTACAATATGTACTTATACAACTACATTCAATCTGAGGTATAACATGCTATGATAAACATAAACTATGAAAACATACAACAAACATACAAAAATAGGTAGAAAAAGAAACATTTATGAAAAAACATTAAAAGAGAAAGGAAAGTTAGAAAAGATTTTCAAGTGAGAACTAGAAGGGGGCAATTTTTAGGTGAAGACTTACTCATTAGTAACTTTTGACCTTCAATATAAGGTAGGTACACATGGGTGGCATGGGCCGGTTTCCCATACAGTGAAGTGTCTTCTATATCATCACCTGTACCAAGGGATCAAACCATCAGCTCAAAAATTTATATACCCAGCCACCCTAACTTCTCTACACCTACTTATAGAGGATTATGATCACAAAATTCTTTCCCAAAATTTATCATTAAAAAAAATGAGCTACAAACTACTTTATAAAAACCACATATACTTTAAAAAAAAAAGGGTAAATAGCTGTATTATTACAAGAAAAAAACTCACCTATAAAAAAACTGATAATTATGTATAGCAAAAATAGAACTTTCAACTATAAATGAATTAAATTAGCATGAATGTATGATACTAAAATAGTATTCATTACTAGAAGTTATGAAGGAATTTGGATAACAAAGAAATCAAACATAGTCATACATTATGTGCAGTATAATTTTTATGATAAACCAATGTAAGGTGGAAGAAATTATAATTGTCTTTTTTTAAAAAAACTGATTAAGCAAAAAAGGTGACAAACAAATTGATAATGTTTTGTACTGGGTTTCTAGTAATATTAAGTGTTTCAATTAAAAAAAATAATAAAGCACATAATGTGCAAAGTAATATCCATGCAACAATGAAAGTTAAACATTCACAAACCACATCTCTAAATAATAAACAATGGTGCTGTTAGTTAAAGAATTAGTACGATTAATTAAATCAGACATCAAGACAAATGAAAGCAAGAATTGAAATGAATAAAATCTTCCCAAATCCTCAATGAAGTTTTATTATAAACCTTATATTTCAGATTCCAACTAAATGAGAAAAAAAACAGAAGTCAGATATTTCTTAACTTAAAAGAATCACAAGGAAATGTAGCATCCATGAAACGTTTTAAAGAGCATAATGTTTTTTAATTCATAATGACATTTAATATAATCTAACTTTCCGAAAACTTTCCAGGATTGGAAATTTTATATCCTTGAAATACTGGGTCAAGAAGTTCCAAATACTAAAGAAGAAATAATTAAATCCAAGTATTATTTAAATTTTATGAAGTTCAACCAACCTGCATCTAGCCATTTACACAAATAAAAAAAAATACCAGACAGAAACACTTTCAAATAGAACAAATACTTAGTGGCACAGTATTTTTGTATAGAGAGCAGTAATTGTTTGTCAATGTAGAATTTCTTTTAAAAAACTAATCTAATAAAAATTACAAGAAAAACATGATTTATCTTGAAAAGTAATTATATTTAACAGTATTTTTAAACTTTTACTTGATGAGGAAATTCAAATTTTTCAAATAAATTTTTCCCAATGTTAAAATATTAAAAATTCTATTGAAAGAACAATGTCTGTAAAAAAATTATATAACCAATAATATCTGTAATATTAAATTTTTTCTATAAGAAAAACAATTATATTTTGCCTTTGAAAATGCAAATCAAGTATCTTACCTGTAAAAAAGATGAAACATTCCAAATTTCAAAAATACATCTAAAATTTCTTAACAAAACAGAAAAGAAACATTCCTTTATATTATATTCTATGGTCAAGCTTTCTTTTTACAAATGAATTTTACAAATGAATATAAATGTTTATATTGTTGCCTCCATTACAGCATTGTGAAATTTTTATTTAAATAATTCAGTACTAATTCAGCAGAAATACTAATTATAACTGTTTCCTGGATTTTTACAAAGGTTTCTAATGTTTTGTTTTGATTATTTGTTAGCTATTAAGTCAAAAATATTTTTATAAAAGTTTTAACAATCAACTACTAATGCAGCATCCTACAAGAAATGTCTGTAGTTTTGTCGCAAATTATATCTAAAAGAAATCCTTAAACAAGGGGGAAAAAACTACCTCCTTCATCTTCAGAATCACTCATAAAAGTTTCTTGCATGGTTTCAGGAGCAACTACTTTGTATTTTTCTTCGGTAACTGTAGTTGTAGTTGTAGTTACAATAGTTTCTGTCACAATCTTTAGAGTCTCCACAACAGAAATATAACCAAGTCTTTGTGCAATTGAGAGTGCAGTTTGTCCTTGCTGGTAAAAAATGCAAGAAAGATCAATTATTTTTAATGAGAAATTAACATGTTAACTTAAATGTTATCACCATAATTAGAAAATTGCTTAAATAGCTTATGGTTCAACATTTATTTTGAACTTCATGATCCAATAAATACAATTTTATAGTAGATGTCAAAGGTTTAAAAAAAGCATACAAAAAATAAAATTAGTATTCTAAATAGAAACTTACATTTGTGGTTGTATTAGGAGAAGCTTTGTGCTCTAACAACAAGTTAATGATCAAAGTATGGCCTTGTTGAGCAGCTTGATGTAAAGGTGTATAACCATGCTGGAAAAAAAGGAATTATCAAATATTCAATCCATTGTTTAATTCTTAAAACAATTATACCTGAAAGTAAATGAAACTTCAGAAGAAACATGAATTTATAGATTCTTTTGAGAAACAGAAATTGTTATAAAAAAAACTTGTTAAACTAATGTTTCTTCAATCAGAATGTATACCAAGTTTTAAAATTTACCTGCAAATGGAAATAAAATAAATTTATAAAAGAAATCAAATTGTTTACTTACAGAAGTTGTAGCATTTACATCTGCTCCATGTTGTAATAAGAAACGAATCATATTTATTTGTCCAAAATGGCAAGCAACATGAAGTGGTGTATAACCTGCTTTAGTAGGAGGATCAACTTTAGCGCCATTCTTAACTAATATGGCAGCTACGTTTACTTTATCCTCTTGGGCACACAAATGTAATGGTGTCAAGCCATTCTAAAAAGAAACCATCAGTTGTTGTTGCATCAAATGTTCAAAATCATTTTTTAACATCTATTTTACAACTAAATATGAAAATAAACCTTAGCTGGAGCATTGACATCAGCATGGTGTTCTATTAACAAGGTAGTCATATCAGAATGTCCTTCCTGAGCTGCAAGATGCAGGGGAGTGAATCCAGCCTTAAAAGTAGAACATAAAATTCCATAAATTAAAAGCCCAAATTATAAGTAAAATCTATACATCATAGAATATGTCAAATCAAACTTAAGTTGAAGGAAAATATTTAATTATTATTTTGTATTTTATTTATTTACTTAGCAAATCTGCCATGCAAATACAATAAATATGATCAAAATGATAAATAATTTTTTTATTAATTTACTTTTGACTCAGCACTAGGCTTTGCACCATATTCCAAGAGAGTAGTGGCAATATCCATTTGGTTTTTCTTCGCAGCAATGTGTAATGGAGTGTAGCCATTTTTGGCTGTTGCATGAGGAAATGCTCCTTTATCCAAAAGTAATAAAGCAACATTGACATGATCATAATGTGCAGCAACATGTAAGGGAGTGACACCATTCTAAAATAATGTTGGGAAAAGAAAAAAATGTTAGGTTTATATTAGTACAGGAAATAATTATTAAGTAAATATAGAAATTATATATTACAAATGATTATTCATGTTATTTAATATACAAAAAAGCTTATTTCATCAAAACCTTTGGCAAATTTTAAAGATAAAATTTTATATATATACAATTCATTTGATTTATTTTTCTTACCTTTCCCTGAGCATCAACAGGGGCATCCTTTTGAAGCAAAAGCCTAGCCACTTTAATGTTTCCATATTTTGCAGCTAAGTGAAGAGGTGTAAAACCTTTCTGAAATGTGAAAAGAAACTCAGTTTCCGCTCAGCAAATAATATGTTTCAAAAACATATTCAAATTTTAAAACAAGCAAAAAGATTTCCCCCTTTACCAGAAATACATGTGTATAAAAATTTAAGGTAACTGTTTTTGTTTAAAGTACAATGCAATAGCTTTTGATAATAATGAATATTTTTTCAAATTTAATATATTACATTGAACCATATTTTAAAATGAAATGCATAATCCCTGTCAGTAGAGCTCAAGAGATTTATTAGATAAGAATAATGAACAATTATTTAATAGAAAAATTTCCTTTCAATTTCCTTTTTTCCTTTTTGTGATACTTGAATAGGATATTTGTAGCACAATGTCATTGGAGACTTGCAAAAAAAATTAATTTGATGAGAGTTTAATTATTTTGGTATAGCAAAAAAACTAAATTGGAGAAGTTTCTTCATTTTTTACAGATTTTATATATATATATATATATATATATATATATAAAATAAACTTTAATAAAAATTCTAACATGAATGAAAACGCAAAATAGCTTGTGTAATTGAAATCAAAAAATTCAAAAAAAAATTCAAAAAAATTCAAACAAAAGCATGATACAAGAAAAAGAAAAGGATGAGAGAAATAGCACAGGATTGCCAATCAAATCTGGAGAAAAAAATCTCGTGTTTTCTAGGTACATAGATTCAACATGTGAAGAAATGAGCAAATAGCACTCGTGCTATAGGATTTTATAAGAGTGAAAAAAGCAAGGAGAGGAAACAACATTTTAACATTATTCAAAATAATAGCAAATTAAAATAAGGTTTAAATTTAAATTTTTTAACACATTTTTTATTTATTCCTAGAATTAATAAAAAAAATTGCTAGTAATTCATATTTATTCCTCGCAAGACAAAATTTATATATTAAGTGGTGGGAAGATATATTACCTCTCATGTTCTTTAGCAAAGTCACACAAAATTAAGAACTCAAGTGAAATAAAATGCAAAAAAAAATTAATGGTACAAATTGTTTAATGATTAACATTTACAAAAAAAATGTTACAAAGCAGGATTACTTTTTAAAATTTATTTATTCATTTTTGCTAACTCATGTAATTTGGGCATCAATTTCAGCAGATTTTTCGACCATTAGTTTCTAGGAGCTAATCCTTAAATAAATAAGGTACCATATGTTTGAACTGCCGAAAGTATGTTTTAAAACTATTTCACTTTCACTAAACATATGTGAAAATATTTTCACAATATTATATTGAATGTATCAAAGAATGAATGCAAGACAACAGGTTTTAATTCCATGGAAAAACAGCTTTAAATTGTTTTTCAACTAAAAAGTTTGAAATCAGTTTATTTTTTCCGACACGAAATTTGACATTTCCAGATCAGATGTATCATCTTTTCCTGCATTCCTTTTAGATACAATGTACAGCATCAAAGATAACGCTTTCAAACTTGCACACATTCTTGTATGTCTGGGTCCTTTTGTATGATTAGTAATCACTCATTTTTACATAGTGCTTAACCATATTATCTTCTTACAAAGCAAGTAATATGCAACAAATGGATTTTTCCCATTCGCATTTAATACGGATTTTCTGCATTTCATTGTTTTTTTTAAAAAAAAAAGCTCTAATCCATTTTGAAAAGTTAACAACTTGATAGTTTATCAAATAATGAGCAAACCATTCAATAAACTCAAGTACTGTAGCAATAAATAAAACTCTGCTACTTCCGCAGATTGAATATTCTGTCAGAGAAATGTATTCTATTTTTTCACGAAGTTACAAACCCTCGTGCATGCCCATTTGATGCAATTCGTGAATCTCATAGAAAAAAGAGCTAGCTCACAAATTTAAACTTGATTTATCTATACAGAAAAAAAGATGAAAGAGTAGAAAAAGGTATGAATTTCCGTAATACATAATCGCGAATGGTATTGTTTCGTTTTTGGGAGCCATTTTTACAATCTCTTATTTTTGGAACATTCGGAGATCGTCCTCTTCTCCATAGGAAAATATAACTAAAAGTTTAAAATTCCCTGTATTTCCGCGGTTTTTATGCAAAACTTTCCAGTTTGGAGAAGGGGGGAGGTGTTCCTGTCGATTTTTAAATTCCCTGTGTGTTTTCGGTTTTTCCGGTGACGTGGCATCTGTGAAGCAACAGGTATTAAAGTCACTTTACAATCAGTTACTCTAACAAACGGGCGACCACGACTTTGAAGGAAAATGTCAATGAAGTACGTAATTCTTTAAATGAAAAGCCCCCCCCTACATCCTGTAGCATAATATTGTACAATATTGTGTGATATTATATGATATTAAACAAGATTCCACAATATTAAACAATATTGCGAATATCGAAAAATATTGTACAATATTTATGTGCTACCAGGGGCAGTTCTCATCGAGTGTGTCGTTCTATCACTGAGAGAGTCGTCTTTATCTAGGATTGTTCTATCGAGTGAAATTCAGTGTTTGCTGCTTGCGGTCATTAATTTGTTCATCTAGTCCATAGTTGTCAAAAGCAGTTACATCAGTTTCTTTGTAAAAGAATGCTATAATCGTCATAATTAATGATGGAAAATATTTTCATTTGCTATGCATGAACAGGTGTGTAGAAGGTCTGGGACGTCCTTCTTCTGCTTTTTTGAAATCTATAACTCATGGAAGTACTTTCACGACAATGAGAGATCCTTCAATCCCAAACACTGGCATTTACTTAATTATAGCATTAGTATCTGATAATCCCTAACTAATGAATGGCCGATAAATTCCCGAATGGTCTCGTCCTGAACGTCCCAGTGTTAACGCCGGCAATGATTTCGAGAATTTCCCTCGTTTGACTATCAATCACAAGGCTCTTTTGAAACTAGTCAATATACTTGTCTCCATCATTTGAATTGAAAAGCCGGAAGTATTCCTTACGAATCAATTTTAATCAATTTGATACATAATATCAACCTAGTCAGAACCTGATTCAGCGTCGGTTGAAAGATTGGGTAAGCCCAGAAAATATGATACAGCAGGGTACTCGTAAGACGTCATTCCAACCCACATCTACACCACACATTCAGAATTCTTCCTCACCATTCATATCCTTCACTGTTAAATGCTAGTAATTCATACAATTAAATCACAATTCTGGAGATATATCACCATGATATACTGCACAATATCAAACATGAAAAGAGGGAGCGTAGCTAACAAAATAGTGTTTTACTACCCATGGCGCAATATTAACAGCCTCAAAAGTTTGAGCACTCTGCCTTTGCTCACTTTTCGAGAAAAAACAAATCCTGGAATCATCCAATTAGATGAGGCAAGCCTACCAATGCATTATACGCAGGCATTCACATTGCGCGATTATCAGTCTCGAAAACAATGATATATCCCGGACAACAATTCTGACACACACGAAAGTCAAAAGATTCCCAGCTACTGCAATATTTATGCTGATTTCATCATCCTTTTAAAAAATGCCACAAGGCAGCCATTCATTTGCATGGACTTTGACAGAACCATTCCGGGATTGCGCAACACAATACAAAGATCGCATAGTTTTACCAAGAATGTAGTACATTAGTCCAATCCCATACAACTCCACCCATGGTAATAGTACTTACTTAATTTCGACTGATTTAACCATTATATGCATTGGAAAGGGAAAAAATCCATCAAATACAGCGCTTTAACATTAAGCGAGTAAAACGATTCTATTACATCATGAACGCCAATTTAAGCCCCAACGCTGCAAGGCGAATGTTCAACGCTTCAGGTCTCAATATTCCTCCATCATTTGTAAAACCTATTTGCGTTGTTCATCGGTGTACTCAAACACAGATGAACAACGCAAATAGGTTTTAAATGATTACGTGTTCCATCGTTCCTCCAGAAAAACAAATTAACACATCGGACCGACAGACGACTACACAACTCATATTGAGATTGACCCAGAATATTTCCTCTTGGAGACTGGAATTGCTCTTTAAACACTCGGCAATACTAACTAGATTGAAGCTCGCTATTTTTGCATTGACATATATGCAAAGTTTCCATAAAGTTTCATTCGTAAATCGGGGGACAACAAAACCGCAGTTAGAAAAACGTCACTAACCACATATGCATGAGGGAAAAGAGAAATATGTGTATAAAGCATTCACTCGCGGGTTATATCAGCAACATATTCGGTTAACACAAATTCGGACTTTTGAAGACGAATGTTATCTTTTATAAAAAAGGTTGAGTTTAGTAGATCAACTTAGGTTCGGTTGTTTTAACAAGATATAATTCATCACGTGGTCAAAACACCTGAATGTTTAGAAAAAAAAATACATATTCATGATGCACATTTGGGATACCTTTTGCTTACAGTCCACTACCACATCTAAGCCCTGTGTACCCAAAACTAAGTGTCTAGCAGCCCTCTATCATCTCCTGACAAAACCAATCATGCAAAGTGCATGATTCCATCATACTCATTTAGTACTTTAGACTTTGAGTAATCAGTATTTCATGAATGCATTGATTTTGATAATGATTTAGCTTGATATTTCATTATTTACTGTTTAGGAAAGCAAACATTTTGAATAAATATATTACAAAATGCCTTTGTTTTATATTTCAAATAAAATTAGAATTTTTAATACATAAAAACTCTTTACTTACTTTTGTAGTAGCAGTTAGAGAGGCGCCATGGTCAAGAAGAACAGATGCCACTTCCTCTTGACCTTCTTTAGCAGCTATATGTAAAGCAGTATACATATCTTTAGTAGTCGCATCAACTGCTGCACCGTGCTGCAGTAATAAGCCAACAATATCAACATTTCCAAGACGTGCAGCAATATGTAAAGGAGTTTGTTGTTCCTGGAAAAAAAGAAACAAAATAAACATCAACATTTATGTTATAAAAAATAAAGCAACAGTAAAAATATTTCAGGAGTAATACTACTTAGATTTTTTTTAAAGTTTCATTAACAATAAGTTTTTATTCAGTCACCTGGAAAATAATTCAATTATGTTATAACCTAATCTTTTCTAGAAAAATATTAGAAACAAAAATAAATGTTTGAAACTAATTTTGAAAATCTAATTATACAAAAATATTCAGAAAAGAACAATTTAATAAACTCTAATCTATTTTGCTAACTATAGAAATCATGAAAACTAAGAATTTTTAACATACTCTGGCTGAAGCATCAACATGAGCTCCATTTCGAAGAAGGATACGTATAATGTCTGACTGATTGGCTCGAGCTGCAAGGTGTAAAGGTGTTTCTCCTCGTACTGTAGGTACATCAGGATTAGCCCCATGTTGGATAAGGTATATGACAATATTCATGCATCCCATAAATGAGGCAACATGAAGAGGTGTCAAGCCAGACTAAAACACAATAATTATAAATTTAAAAATAAAGAATGAAAATATTAGAATTCTTAATCTTGCAATAATTTATAACTTATATAATACAAAGAAAAAAGTTCAATAGCATCTGCAAATAAATTATATACATTTAAATATAATTTAAAAACTTATTTTAAAAATCAACAAAACTTCAGTAAAGCAATGAGAAAACAATCTAATTTCTTAAATAGCAAGAGAGATAATCCTTTCTTACTTCAGTAGTAGCTTCTATAGAAGCTCCATGCTTCAGAAGTAACTCAACCACCTTAATTCTATTTTTTTTACAAGCAATATGAAGAGGCGTAAATCCATTTAAAGCACGAGCATTGGGATCTGCTTTACGATCTAAAAGTAATTTTGCAACTCGAACATGACCACAATGAGCAGCTACATGAAGAGCAGTGAGATAATCCTATAAAAAAAATAATAAACAATTTAAGAAAAATGAATTTTTCTTAATATTACATAAAAATATTAATCTAGAATAGTAATTTTTAACAGCAACCATAAATATATTCTTTTAAATAATATACAGAAAAACTAATAACTTTCATTTAAACTTTATATTATATCATTCATTTATATTTTCATTTCTCCAACCAAACCATTTAGTATTTTATTTTTAAAAATGTACTGAAAAATAAGAGTACTAAAAAATTGAAATAAAAGTATACAAAATACTTACCACAGTCACATCATCAACAGGAGCTTTATGATATAAAAGAATTCTTGCACTATCGACATGATCACCCTGGGAGGCCATATGTAGAGGAGCCAAACCATTCTACATGAATAACATTTTGTTTAGAAAGTAAAATTATGCAGAATAGAACACATATTATTAAATCTAATCCATTGTCTAAACTATCTTGAATTTAATAATAATAATAATAATAATTATTATTATTATATAAACGACAGCAAAAAAAGCATAAATAAATAAAGAAGAGAATTAAAAACTGGATTTTTAATACAAAATTTCTTTTAAAAATAAAAATCAATTAAAAAGTTGAATTCAGATATAAAAGTTAATAAATATAAATATCGGAAATTAATAAGGATGTTACTTTTGAACTAAGTATAACTACATTAAATTTATATTATGAAAAAAAAGAAGAAGTAATTATCTAACAAGCTTTAATTTCCTATTGATAACTCTTTTATAATCTAAATAGTTGTTCCCATTCATACTGTCCTAAAGAAGAATTTGAATTGAAATTTCAAAATCAAATAGGACTAATTATACCTTGGTTTTAGCTGTGATAGGAGCTCCTTTTTCAAGCAACAAATCTACAACCTGATCATGACCACTTCTGGCAGCACAATGCAGAGGTGTCAGTCCATCCTAAACAAAAGTAAAAGGAATTAATCATTTATTTATTTATTTACTTAATAATCTCATAATTACCTTTTTTTTGTTTTGGATTTCAAGATATCTAAAAACATTTAAACCACCATAAAATTAACAAATTATAAAAAAACACCATTCATAACCATCATTTATTTAAGATCATAATTCTGTCTTCAACTCTTTTCATATTTTTAATAATCACTAGTTAAATATTGTAATATTATTTTATTATAAATTCTGGTAAATAATAGAAACTGACATTTTAGAAAATAAATAATGATATTAATAATCAGA
>JAOUZG010015602.1:631257-657979 GCA_026289955.1 Argiope argentata | reverse complement strand
ACACACCTAGTACAGTGAGAAAATAGTTACAAAATATCTGGTATTATCACTCTTACAAAAATTACAATGAAAATGTTTAAATATAAAACCCATTGAATACAGAATTAATAGTAGAAAAATTTCCCCATTTTTATTTTCAACACTAATTTGTATTTAAAATTATTAATTATAATTATATGTAAACTATTATTTTTCTTATCTCTCAGTAGTCAATATGTGAACAGGAGTTTTTATGCATACTCTTGCATTGCATTTTATTAAAAGGTGTCATTAGGGGATTATTCTACTTTGTTGATTCCGATGCTTTCAAATCTACAGAAGCTGACAGAAAATTTAAATTCTAGGTTAAAAAATAATTAAAATAATTCTTACCCTAGTGGCTGCATCAATTTTAGCTCCTTTATCAATAAGCAAAGTAACCATGTTTGACTTCCCCCACTTTGCTGCAACATGCAAAGGAGTGATTTGATGCTGGAGGAGAAAAAAAAGATAATTAAAAATTCGAACATCAATGTGCTACTTAACTACATATAACATGAGAGGAAATTTTACGCAACATAATGTAATGCATTTAACTATAACACCATAATAAAATTAGTTTATTAAATTAATGAAAGAAAAGGCGAGAATTTAACACATATAGCCTTTAAAAATTAATAAAATGTCCATATGACATTTTAAAATAATTTTTATTTACAATTAAAACAGTAATCTGTTAAAAATTTCATTAATACAAAAGGCCAAGCAGATGCAAAGTAAATCAAAAGAAATTGTTCTAACCTACATCCAAAATCAAAAGACAAGTTTTATATAAGCTAAAAACAATAGTTGAAAACTAATATATTTTTTTTCTTATAGAAATTCTATAACCACCATAAAATAAAAGCATGATATAAATAATTATGATGATAATTATAACTGTTGATGTTTTATTTTTTAAATGTTTCACTATATCAGATTCAAATGATTCTGAAGTTTATATATTGGTTTAAAAAAATTTCAATCAACGCAAGCTGCACTGCTTATCAACTATCTATTAAATTTCATTTAGAAACTGTCTCAATTTCATTACAGTTTGAAAAGAAAATAATTTTAAAAATCTAAGGTTTTCGATTTTAAGAATTAATGAACTTCCTTACCTTTGCAGAGTAATTAACATCTGCATTTTTATCAAGCAATAGTGCTGCAATGTTTTCATTTCCGTAATGAGCAGCAATATGTAGAGGTGTGAAACCACTCTGTAAAAAAAAATTAACAAATAGGTCAGAAATGAAAGTAATAACTACAAATAAACAAACAAAGCAAAAATATTGGGAATTTAAATATATGAGCGATTGAAACAAAATACACCAATTTTAAGAATGATTTTTAGAACTATATGATATATATAGAAAAACATATTAAAAAGGGGAAAAAAAAGAAGAAAACTATAGAATATTCAAGTTAAAGGAATTTAAAACAATTTAAATTCGGAGGCTCATATACAATCGTATTATAAATAAAAGTCATTGTTATTAGTCATTTTATTATAAATATAAGTCATTCCATGTATATTACATATTTCTTCATGAACAAATGGGGCAAATTCAACCAAATTTCACACTGTTTTTACATAAGGTAATATAGTAAGAACACTGTTCTTTTTTCACAAGATAAAAATGAAATACTCATGTAAATAGAAATGAATCAAAATTTTGCATTTTACCTCATTTGAATTACTCTACCAATGATTTTCAAAAATATTTCTTTTATAATAATAAATATCTTTTGACATCACAATGATTTACAAGCATAAGTCAATACAAAACAGCAAGCATAAGTCAATCCTTCAAGCTCAAACAAAGGCATGGAAAGTAAAGCTTTTATAAGTAAATGAACCAATGTTTGATGACAATAACTTTAAAGATGTGAGGGGGGTGAAAAATTAACTATTTAACTATCTCGAATTATTTTATAAGTATATTTTATCAAACTATAAAATATAAGTATATTTTATCAAACTTTTCACTAAATAATAGAGAAAATCAGATACTGAAGCTTTTAAAAAATTCCTGTTAATTGATATTCTAACTTTAATTTTTAAAAAAATTTCAAATATAAAAGATTTTATATATTATAATAATGTACATAAATGTAATTTTTACAATAAAAGTACTATACATAAAAGGATCTTAATCCAAAGAAATGATGGTTTATCAATTATTTATTTATAATAATGCTGTATCATTGGTAAGGCAAAAAGATGAAGAAACTTGCAAAATTACTAACTTTGGAAGTTACATCAGGATCATGATCATTTTGTAAAAGCAATGCAGCAGCTTTGCAATCATCTTTTTTCGCAGCTATGTGTAGTGCTGGTAGTCGGACACGGCCCTTTGCATCATTTTCTAGGAGCACTGCAACAACTTTATCATGGCCTTGTTGCAAAGCAACTGCTAATGGTGTGAAACCATCCTAAGAAAAGAATAAATCGATCTGAATTAAGTGCATCAAAATTACAACAATATAAATTATTAGAAATAAGTCATCACAAAAAACATTTATTTTAATAAGAGTGGAAATTTTTGTTGAAAACTCGAGAAGTGAATCATTCCAATTTTACGAAGAAACATTTTCCACATATTTAGAGAAATATATATTTTATTTTTAAAAAAAAATCTTTATCATATGATTGATATTTTTTTATAGATTTCAGATATAATAACATTATAATTCTCATTAATAAAACAAAATATTTTCCACTGGCTTGAATAATTAATAAGACATATTAAAATATTAGTAAAATAATGAGCAGAAAAAAATAAGAATTAAAAGGGAGAAACTTAACTTAAATTTTAGCAATCAACATCTTCACATTTTGGATGCCTCATATTTTCAGGTATCTAAGCATAAATTATATTCAACAAGGAGAGTTATATTTTTTAGAGATTATGTTTAGTTTTGATCTGATTGATAATTTTATAAGTACACAAGAACTCTTTTAGAATAGGGCTTATATTTGAACTGTGTGCTGAAACTTAAAATAATGCTAGTGTCAACAACTACTCTCTTTATTAAACTTCTAAATAATGACTCGAGGACATCTGATCCTTATAAATTTAATAAACAATTACACATATGTATTGTATCTTGAGATTATAAAGATTCGCATGATTGAACCAAAGTTTGCAAGAACAGAAAAAACACAATATGTAAAATATAAACTGAATTAGTTTGCATACTCATTAGAAAAAATTGCCATAAAAACCAGAAATTACAAAATAAAATATACAACATACAAAAGTAAAAAAGCGAAAAAGAATATTATCTTGTAGTGACATTCTCTTAAAGTATTCGAAAACATAGAAGTATTCTTTTTATGATTATTTCTATATTTGTGAATATTTTAAGCTTAATAGTTAGTACTTTGTCTTAATTTCAATTTTAATAACAAAAGAAACTTTAATATTCATAAAAAATGACATTTAGACATATGATAATGCATCTTCTTAGTCCTTAGTAGAATCTTAATCAAAACCAACTTACTTCTGTAGCTAAACTCTGATTAGCACCATTGGCCAAAAGAAGCTTGACAACATTGTCATGATTTTCTTGAGCTGCCATATACAGAGGTGTGAATCCATTTTGTGATTGAACATTTGGATTTGCTCCACCTTTTATCAAAATCTTAGCTACTTCCTCTTGGCCAGCCAGGGAAGCTATATGAAGAGCAGTATTTCCTTTCTAGCAGTTCAAAAGAAAAAAAAAAAGATATGGTATCACTTCATCTTAATAACAATAATAATAATTTATAAAAACATTGTCTTGGTTTCTCTTAATTTATATGACACAATACAAGGCAAATTTTTTACTTCAAATTAAACAAAAAAAAAAACCTGAAACATTTGCAAATTCTTCAAATAATTCTTGAAATTTTATAATTATTTAATTTCATATGAATACTAAAATGTTCCAACAATTTGGGTACACTTAACACAAATTTCAATACAAAACTCTTTTATTTATATATTAAAACTCCTTTATTTATATATTAAAAAACTCACCTTTGTAGCGGCATTTACATTAGCACCTTTTTTAACTAATTCTTGAACTATTGCAACATGACCTTCTTTGGCAGCTAAATGTAGAGCATTCAATCCATTCTAAATTACAAAAAGAAAAAACAGCATATTAGTTTTCATTCAGAAATTTTTATATAAAAATTTAGAATTCAAAGTGCATAACATAATCCAAAAACTTAAAATAATTCAGTTACTTACAGCATTGCTAGTATTGATATCAATACTTCCTTTCAAGTATTCCAATATCTTTTCAAGATTTCCGGCTCGAGCTGCTCTGAGAAAGCTAGCATTACTATCACTCTGAAAAAAAAAATGAAAATGCATTTAACTATCAGTTTTATTATTTAAAGTCTCTATAAATAAAACATTGAATAAATTAAATAAATAAATATTCTGTCACGAAAATTAATTTCTATCAATTAAGACTATCATGATTTCTGAAATAAAAAGTTCGGAATTATGCATGTTGCTATTAATTTAGAAAAACTTTTAATTTCAGAATTTACTGAATCAAAAAAGTTATAAATATTTAAACGGTCAAAAAATATCTGTTAGAAATAATTTCTCACGAAGGAAAAATAAAAGCTGGGGGGAAAGAGAGACGAAGAAAAAATAATTATTATTACATAACTTTAAAAAAAAAAAATAGGAAACAATGTTTAATTTGTGGTTTTAGTACCAACTTAGCCTCAGAAAAAAAGTATCGAATTTGAGCCACTAATTATTTTGTCTTTTTAAGACATTAGAAAAGTGCTGTTGGATGTGTGCTGTACTCAACATCTATCAATTTATTCACACTGTACTTCTTGCTAGAATACAGAAATTCTGTTATATTTCAATCTTCGAGGAAACTGATAAGCAAAATGATTGCTAAAGAATTGTCAGACACACTGCGTCCGTGAAGATATATGTGCACTATCAAATAGCTATCAAAATATAGTTCCTCTAACAACTGAGAGTACACCTTTCTTTCCCTTGATAAATCCATCTTTCAATACAAATAGCACATTACCGGAAAGTGCAAACATGTTTTTATTTTTACACATAACAAATGACTTAATATAAAATTAAAATAAAGAAAAATCAACGGAAAACCTCTTAACTGAAAACTTTCAGAAGCATTTTGAGTAAACACATGCATATTTTTGCCTCAAAAAAATTGAGAATACACCAATGAACTTTTTATAATATCTCACAAAAAGAGTGTCAATATTTAAGTGCATGTCTTTTGGCTTTTATAATTGTCTCTAAGAGCTGTGGCACCCATTCGATCAGTTTTTGGTGGTATCCGAAGAGAATTTGCCCTTTTCTTCTTGTTACACTTTTTTAAATGTATTTTTCTCCCTAATCTAGAGTTTTTGGATCACTGTTTCGAGCGTAGT
Organism: Argiope argentata; assembly: GCA_026289955.1. Taxonomy (NCBI): domain Eukaryota; kingdom Metazoa; phylum Arthropoda; class Arachnida; order Araneae; family Araneidae; genus Argiope; species Argiope argentata. The sequence goes on along the minus strand of JAOUZG010015602.1, from coordinate 652,536 downwards.
CCGTAGATATTCAATGACATTAAATTCCAAAGTCCATGGATTCCATAGATATCACTGCCAAAAATGTTGAATTTTCTTCATAAATGTTGAATTTTCTTTCATAATAATGTTGAATTTTCTATCATAAATATAACTTTGGACATTGGAGAACTGTGGAGGCATGTGTGATTGCCGTTTACAATTTAAAAAAAGACCACATTTTGACGTTACATACCAAGTATTTGGAGTCGGTGTCCTGCTGGAAAATGAAATTTCCATCTAAACCCAAAAATTTAGCATTTTTCTTTAGATTGCTGCGAAGCATACGCAAGGAAACCATATGGTTCATAAAGTCATCTATAATCTCCAAACTTCCTACTTCGAATGAAGACATAAAAGCCTAAATCATGACGGAGTAAGCACCGTGTTTAACTGTAGGATGATAAGTTTCTGAATTCAAATTAGAATTGGACTTTCATCATGTGGTGCGACACTCTCATTGCTAAAAATGTTGAATTTTCTTTCACAACTAAATATAACTTTCTTCCAAAAATTATCGGTCTTTAATTGACGGGTGTTTGCAAACTCAAAACGTTTCTTTTGATTTTCCAAGCTGATGAGAGGCTTCTTTCTATAATAACTCGAATTTTATATCAGGCTTATCTAACTACATTTCGTACAGTTTCAGCAATAACATTTCTTGTTAAGATTTAAGAAATGTTTGCAGCAAGTTTGACGAACTATATGGTTTGCATGGACATATTTCGCAGCACTCTAAAGAGAAGTGCTAAAATTTTGACTTTAGATGAAATTTTACTTTTCCTCAGGACACCGCCCTCAAACACACTGCATATAACGCCAAAATACGGCGTCTTTTTATTGTAAGACCGTAGTTAAAATGCCACCAAAATCCCCAACATTAATGAAATTGAATAACTGTGGACCACACTCGAAACAAAGCTCCAAAAACACAAAATTTGAAACAAAACCCATTTAAAACAAATATTGCATATAAAATGAATGGGGTAAAATATTTTCAGATACCACCAAAATTATCGAATCAGTACCGCGGCGTTTAGAAACCATTAAAAAATCCAAAAAACAAGCAACTAAATATTGAAACTTTGTTTTTATATGAAATATTACAAAACATCCATTGGTGTATTCTCAATTTTTTGAGGCAAAAAACTGCATATATTTATTTAAAATGCTTCTAAATCTTTTCTATTTAGAAGTTTTTCGTTGATTTTTTTTTTAATTATTATTCTTACTCTAAATTAAACCACTTGTTATGTGCAAAAATAAAAAACATGTTTGCACTTCTCGGTGATGTGTTATTTATATTGAAGGACAGATTTATCAAGTAAAAGTAAAGTGTACTCTCAATTTTTTTAACCACTGTATTTCAAGATGTAAAATGATTGGCCGAGAAAATACAGATGTATGCACAGCACTTTAATTATAAATATTATCTATTAGACTTAATTGTGCAGTTATTATTATTACTAGCGTTATTATTAGTAGTAATGCGTGCTGAAGGGAAGAGTTAAAATAATCGGACAAACCATTTTTTAAACTTTTTCCCACATACAAATCACCTATTTTTATTTGAAAAATATCTTTCTTCTATAAAACTTCCAAAAAAATGATTTATTGCACGTGGAATAAACAAAGAAAAAAAATTAAGTGAATATTGCGCCTCTGTTTTCTGTATTCTTATAGGCAAAAACAAATTTTTAAAAATTCCAAAAAACGCAGCAATAAGATGAATCTTCGTGAAAACGAACAATAGTGCAGACATGTTTTGAAATACGATTGAAAAAATAATTGGATTTTTTTTTTATCCCAAGACTTAAAATGTCGTCAACAAACGCCTGGTTTACGAAGTGATAACAATGGAAACACCGAACATTTGATTCAATTCATTTTTTAACAATTTTTAAGAGCATTATTTGATTTGTTTTTGTTTTCCGAAAGAAATCGAGAAATGAAATGCAACTTTTTCGTTCTATAATCAATGTAAAAGATTTTCATCAGATTGAAGATTAGAAAAAGCAGATTAAAATTATGGATCTAACGATGGTAATATGCCAGCATTGGAAGATGAAATTCAAAAATTAAACTAAACATTATGTTTTATATCATTTTTTAATTAAAAATATCGTCATCAAAATGCATGTATATATGGAACAGAATTTCCCAGGAAACATTCAGCGGAATATTTGTTTCATTAATTGCCAAGCATTAAGCCAGATTGTAATACCTGGATAGAAAGTGGATTTATCAATATATTATTAATATAAATGCATAAATAAGATTTATTAACTTCCTTATCACCTCATTATTACAAATCATATGCAATTTTCTTGATAAATATAATTTCAATAATTCGGATAATATTTTTACATTATTTAATTCGTGAAGTTAAAAAGGAGAAAGCAGATTCTAATCTAATGATTAATAAATGCAAACTTTATCTATAGAATCAGGCTTCATCTTCGCAACGACAGTTATAAGACTCTAAAAAAGGGTGTAGAATTTGCTGAAAAACCAATACAAAACCATACAATGATAAAAAAAAACATGAGAGATAAAAAGAATATAATACGTCAAAAAGAAATAAAAAGAACAAAAAAACTATTTTATTTGAATTGTAATTCAAAATTATGTTGTTTTGTTATTGTGTCTAATGGCACTTGCCGTGGACAAGCTTCCACTGATGCGATCAACAGATTTTAAGCCTAAGAAATGCGTCTCTTTGTTTTACAAGTAGCGCCATCTAGAGCCAAGAGTACGACTTAGCTACACACACGTCACAACCCTTTTTAGGGGGAGGACTCCGTTCATGCAAATTCATTCATACATCTGAGATCGTAATTTAGACTTGGAACAGGGAACGATCACCTCTAAACTAGTACCCTCAGTGATATTACTCTCGATATGGAGGACTTAGTGACCACGAACAGATTTAACGAGCGCCAATTGCCATACACTCGGGGAATTTTTAGGCCGGTGAGCTTCGAACCCGTAACCTAAGGAGTACGAGTCTAACGCTCTACCAACCAGGCCAAGCCGGCCCTAAGCAAAATTATTGACTTATTAATGCATTGCACTTTGAAAAATATTACGAGAATCAATAAAAATAAATTACAAGTTCATGACTTTAATACAGATGTAGAAACATCAATTATTATCGGATGTTGTCAACAAAGTGACTGTGATCTTCACGGTACATGAGATAAAGTCATCTTAACTAACTACAAAAAATTGTTAAATATATTGTTGTTAACAGCGATTTTTTTTTTCAATTTATTTCATCAACTTGTTAATCATATATATAGTCCTGATTAAAATATTACAAGTGTTCTTCATTAGATGCAATTTCATCATCAGTGAAGCGAGATAAAGTGAACGCAAAGTCTTAAGATTCTATGGCTTCCTATTAACTCCAGCATATATTAACCAGATTTACATAAAGACACACCTTAAACTGTCTGTTAATGATTGCAGCAATTCCGATGGTACGTAGTGAAAGGATTAATTTGAATGATGAAATTTTAATGTATTTTATAAAATATTTATCAGAGTTCCTACTCTTAATACAAGGAAGAAATTCAAGAACTTCTAAAAAAATGTCACGCAGCATAAAACAGCAATTTTTTAAAGGTGAATATTGTCAAGTCAATGTTCAAGTGTACGATTATCTTTTAGTTTCCGTTTTTAAATTCTCAAGTGGAGTGTATTAAGGACGTCTTTTTATGCTAAGTTTACAATTAATATGGCCAAATATTCAATATGGTTTTCAAGTTCACAATATGAACACCTTAACTATTAACCACAGAACAACTACTGAGTCCTCATTTCGCAAATTATAAGGTCAGCTATTACAACTAAGCGCTCACTTCACAAATATATAACGTTCTCAGGTTAAAACTAATTTACAAATTGGTTTTTCTCATTTCTTTGTCAAATTAACGGTTGCGCGTTTCGCCTGTTTTTCCAAGATCTGTTCGTGGACTTTACAAGAATACAAACATTTTTCCAAGGACGCGAATACAACAATGTAAAATTCAAAGTGCTTTAAAAAAAGCTTAGGCTCCTTGTTCTGTAATATAATTATTCAAAATAATCAGAAATTTTCGAGATATAATGTAATATTATAGAAAAATTTTAAAAAATTCTGGAAATCCAAGAATTTTTGACACAGCTGATTCAAGTATTGTGAGATAAATAAATGTGAGTTCAATTATTTATTCACTAACTGTGACTAAATGAAGTACTTTTAATCACATGAAATATAAGGAACAATAACTATCATATTACTAAGTACATATTGGAAACCGCATCGAATCGCTATCAGTATGTACTTCAAAACACAATAAATAAAAAAGAATTATTTTATCATTAACGTAATTAGGCAAAACAATAGAAATGTAATTCTAGAAGAATCAAATCAAATAGTGCAGAATACTACAAATAAAAAACATTTCAACTAACCAAATTCAATGAACTCAAAGATTATCATAAAACGTAACCTTAGAGTGACACAATCATTACGAAGAACTGAATTTAGAAGCTCGCTGAAACTTAGCAGATAGATATAAATACAAGCAGAGGATAAAAATTAACGACACCGAATGAGGGAGAGTAATTATTGGAAAAATGATAACGATATTTTAAAATGATGCACTAGGGCATGGGAGAGTTGTGACAGATAAAACACATTATTTCTGTTTCAAAGAACTGTTACTTAAAAGTTCTCATTAAGTTTTTTTAACTTTCGCAATAGTTTGCATTGAGTTTCACAAGGATAGATTCTCTTTACATTAGAATACAATAAAGTAGTATAGTCAAATTTCCGCAAGTAATGTTTCCTGAGTTATGTAAACTTGTTTAAAAAAACTATTACATTTTCGAATTCGTCATGTTCTAAGTTCGAGAATTTTATATTGCAAAAGAGAATAATGTCTGCATCAAGCCTTCAGCAACACAAGAGCAAGCAGCTGAACAAACCACAGTAGGTCATAAATTAGAGGAAAAAAGCCTTTTGCCTAGCAGTACTCTTTTGTATTTAGTATTTTTTTTTCTTTCAGTTAAATATATACGAGAGTATGTAAGAGAGAGAGGGAGGGAGAGAGAAACATCTTTAGAACTTACAAAATGAAATAAAATTCCATTTTAAAAGTAAGATCAGATAAAAATTTTCCTCCACCAAAAATATAAATTTAAGAACAGCCAGAATACTGAAAAATCATACGTTTAGACAAATACATAAAAAATTCTTTTAAAAAGTATCTTAGATTATTTAAAGTGTTCATTTAACTGAGACGTCAATTCCAGTAGCCTAAAAATCCGACTCTTGATTACTGAATTGAGTCAAATAACTAAAATTTAAATCATCATGTCACATAAATATATGTCACAGTATAATATTTAAAATATCTCAAAGCTCTGCATATGCGATCTCAAAGACCAAGCAAAAGACGCATTTTCACATTTCAAAAACTCTGTGAAAGATATTGCGTCAAATTAGCAAAATAAAATGTATTATTTAGTAGGTCAAGTATCATGTCTAAATACAAGAATAGCCAAAATAATATCAATTTCAAATACCTAATACAAAATGAGTGGGAATTATACTCAAACTTAATATAAAGTTTCAAATTCTAGATCAAAATTTTATTTTTGACATCAGTAACTTTTGGCGGCTGGCTAGTTAGCCAGGAATATTGTTTATATTATTTTCAATGAAATTCCTGATGCATAACTTGATGTTCCCGATTTCCTAAAGAAAAGATTTTTTTAAGCATCTAATTGTGACAGGCATTAAATCAACGTTATTTTAACAGACTTATAAAGGGTGTCCCAAAATTAACGCAAGATTTGAATTAAATAGAAAACACAGTTTGTAATCTTAAGATTGTAATTTTTTTATTGAATCATTAAATACTTAAGATAGCGTTATTTTTGGAATAACACATCGGGCAAATATGCACTCTTTTGTCGAAATTTTTCATTACCATTTTGCATGTGGTTGAATTTCCTTGATGAAACATTAAATTTCCTCTTTACATGTGTGCTTGTTGTCATAAATCTTTGACTAAAAATAAGCCCATAAAGAGAAATTCAACGGTGTTGAATCACAAAATCTAGGGGGCCAATTTTAGATATTTTTAAATGTGATCACCAGGTTTTCATTATTTTTGAAATATTGTTCAGTAATGAAAACACGTTGTTGCATCGTGTAACGCTCCATTTTTATTAACCCTACACCCTCAGCTATAATATTGTTCATTTTCAGGGTTGCCAACAAGTTACTGCAAAAAATCAAAGCTAGCGTTAATTTTGGGACACCCTTTATATGCTCTATCCATCATGTATGTACTTTTCCCAGAGTTGTAAATTCATTTTTTTATTCTTCATGTAAACTTAAAAAGTCGTAATTTCGATTCAATTAAAATTCGATGTGCACATCTTTATTTTCCAAAGTATATTGGTAAAATTTAGAAGAACAGCATAAATTATCTGTGTAGATCGTCAACACACACACTAATATTTATTATAAGTAAAATATTCTTTATTCACTTGAAATAATTATGTTCCACACGTTCCTAGACTTCAAAATTAAATCAAAAATTATTCAAACGAAAATTATTCTTAAAATAAATACTTCGTTCTATATTATTCATAAATTTCTAATCCTACAGCTTTTCAAGCACATATTTTAGGTACCTAAAATTTGAACTTATTATGAACCATGAATAAGCCATCCTAGCTCTTTTCAAAATGCTTTACCCTTATCAATTAGAATGTAAGCATATTATTAAGCCATATTCAGTTATTTTAAAGTAAATTTACATGGTAGGTAATAAAAGATTACTGTTTTCTTGAATTTAATAACATTCTATCCTTTTTAAAAGACAGTAATCAAATTATTCCTTCTAAATTCAGGTAATTTACAGTTTTATTTTTGTATGTAAAATGAACTATGGAAATTAAGTCCACCACATTTCCCACTGACTATATTTAAAATTCGATTACATATAAAAATAATAAATAAGAAAAAATATAATCGTAGGGGGGGGGGGAGAGAACTTTTCCTTTCTAAATGATGAAATTCTATCAATCAACACTGAAACTTTAAAATATTTTATAACATTGCCAGAAACCGTGATTGTTGCTCTCTCAAATTTACGATACTACATAGAAAATTCCACATCTGGATCATAAATGTAAAGAAAAAAATTATATTCTTAACAGAAGAAACTGATAAGTTCCAAAACCAGAACAGATACTAAATTACAATACCATAAAGCAGCATCGAATAATATTTATATTTAAAACCAAAGCTAAAAACTGGCACAAAAATTACTATGACGATTTTTCAATATATTAGCTTTTACTTGTGATTTCTTTAAAAGATATAAAATTATAGACTGAAAATTAGGGAAAAGCATAAAGAATGTAAAGACTTTGAAATAATATATCTTTGTCAAAATTTGAAGATTAAAAATATCCTTTGAGGAAGCTATTAAAGATATAACTACAAAAATATTTTACTGACATTTTTAATAATCATTCTCAGCGAGTCGATATGGCATCAAAGGTGGCTAGTTAGAAATATAAAAAAATATATTTATAAAATAAAATAAAATATTTATTTATCTTCATCATAACATATTTTCCAACCGAAAACATTATAAATGCTTTAAAAATATAGATATTTCTGCTAAACAATTAAAATTAAAGTTAACGAATTTTAGATCACTATTTACGGAATTCGAACACTTTTCTTAGGAATAAATAAACACTATCTGACATAAATGAAGAAAATTAATTTGATGATCGAAACCAAAAATTTATATTTTTGGATATAAGGTAGGTTTACAAGAACTAATAGTTTGATTTCGGCATTTGCTGATAAATGGAAGGGATTTATAAGTTCTCCTGTCCCTTCGCTTATAAATAGGGATCTGTTTCGATTCAAAGAAATTTAAGAAATTATAAAATCATTATAAAAAGACCTCTCTTCATTTATATGCACATACTTCCGCCTTTTTTAATAAATAAAAAATTAAGCGAAATCGATTCCAGAGAGTAGTTTAAAATGGTCTTGTCTTGCGTTGAAACACGCATTGTTTGTAGGAAGCCTTGTAATTTAAAATATGATGTCAGAACTGATAAATATATGTTGGATGATAAATTCAAGTACTCTTTAAACTTGAAATATTCAACCTAATAAATTCAGAAACATTTCAAACATAATTAGAGATTCTCAAAGGAGTTGTTATGTACTTTGTGAATTTTCTACTTTCATTATTGGAATGTAATGCGAGTGAATACAAAAGTTTAATTAGAACAGAAATTGAGCTCACAAAACAAACATAAAAATAATTTCCTTCAGCAAACAAGTAAGTATACATCGTGATTATAAAGGATAAAAACATCCCAGAATTCAAAACGTGGAAAAAATTTTAAAAATTTCTTTTTATTTTATATATATGTATTTTTGCTTGAGCAAAGATTAGTTTGAAAACTAATTTAAAGGCAAACAAGTTTGGCAATAAAAAAAAAAGACTGCAGAAATATTACACACACTCACATCAATTAATATGCTTTACACAAATATTAGGGGGGTTGTATGTGTAAGTGTGTGAATAGATGTAGAATCTTCAAAAAATAAATCTAACTTCAAGTTTGAAAGCCATATTCATTCTACGTTCAACGAGAAATGATGTAAAGTAACAACTAAAAATAGCGAAGCCTGCAGAATCCATTTTCGATGCTTTCTTAAATTCCATCATACGAGTCCTTTGAAGCGAAAAATTGGAAAATAAAAGATTCAAATCAAGTAAAAATAGATTGTTAGTAATCCAAAAAAAAAAAAGTAAAAAATTCAATCTTAAGGGATGCGCTAAAAATAAAAATAAATAAAGATTAATACTTGTCAACACAATCGTTCTAAAACAAAAAATAGTGTGCTTCATCGCAGCATTGAAAGACTCAACTTTAAGTCAACCAGGTCAAGAGCAAAAAAAAAAAAAAAAATCAAAACATACAACTCACCTGGTGAGCTGGTTCTCCTTCGGTAACCATGACAGATTCAAATTTACAGTTCCGCTGACATTTGCACGACCGGCAGTACGAAATCTATGGGAAGGATGGATAAAAATGGCGAACCGAACCGAAGCTGTGTCCCTATAAACTCCAAGACTTTACCAAAGAATACCGTGGGGTGGATGAAGTTCTACCTTTATAGCGTGATCGAATAAATAAGGAATACTCTAAGAACAAAAGGTGGGATTGCTGGCAGAGATCTGATCACATGGTTAAAAAGATAATTACAAATACTATAGTAAACAGAGGATACTCCTCTTTAACTTCCGCAGCAATGCTTGCCAATTTATTTATTGATTGGTGACAGCGCGCTTGCGCACTGGGGGCAAGGACTGCAGTCGGACGAGGGTGGGTTCAACATTATAATCATTTGAACGGTCCTTGTTACATCTTAATAAGGCTTAACATTCAATAAAAAAAGAAGGGGGAGGAGAAAAAAATGCATCCACCATTAATAAAGCCCTAGCAAGAAGAACTGAAATGAGGCAGTCGTTAGTAAGAATCAGGGATCCGTAAAGATTTGTTAATGAGAATTTAGATTCATTCGTGAAGTAAATGATGTTTCCCAATTTAGCTCGAAAAGGTTTCTAAAAATAAATTTCCCAAAAAGGTTATCCCCACTCCCCCAGATTCTCTTTAAGGTCAAAAATCCAGTTAGAGGAAAGAGGTGCTAAAAATACTTAGATAGGTAATTTTTTTGATAGATCAAAATGATCTTAAAATTATCTTATTAAAAGGGGTGAAATTGTAAATATTTTCATTTAATTAAAGGAAGCTTTAAAAGCAAGTCTTCCAAATGGGATATTTATCTAACCGAATATTATTGAAGATAATTTCAAGTTAATTTCATTAATAGGCAATAGAAACAAGAGTATAATGTTTTTTGTACATGAAAATGATACACTCTTCATCAAGCTTTGCACCTTTAAAAATAAGTAGAACAAATATGCCTCAGCACAGTATTATCATGTTAGAATACTTCTGTTATGCAACTGCCAAACAAAATTAAGGAGAGGAGATAATAGGCTACAACACCTGGATTCTCCTGATAAATAATCCATTAGCTAGCATGAATCGCATTTAAGTTATTTTCAAAGATAAATCTTATGATTGCACGTGATTTCAGCTTTCATTATGAAAAAAAAATACAAACGCCATTCCACAAATAAAGCATTTTGACAAGCCATGGAAGAAAAAAAAATGTTACCGTACTAGATAAACAACAAAGAATAACCTAGTTATGTTTACACTGAGGAAACGTCATGCAAGCCTCTAGAGAGGGGGGGATATGAGAATTAAGTGGAGAGAGCTTAATTTGAAACTTAACTCATACGAATAATAAAAACAAACAAATATGATAAATCTCAATCAATCGTAATTAAAACGCATCATTAAAAAATTTAAGCACTAAAAATAATAATTTTTATTTTATTATTCAAAGCTCTAAATGAAATTTCTTGTTTTTGATCACCGAATATAATCGCATTCCCTTCCCCCTACTACAAACAAAGAAGACATCTTTTGCACCTAACATGATTCGATTAAAAATTAATAATGAAGAAGATGAAGATTTATAATACAGATACGTGTCTCACATGCGATATATATATATATTCTTTCGTGAATTATACTAGTCGAAGAGGAATAGGCAAAAAGGGCGAATTTCAGAATAACGTAAATATTCCAAATTACCGACATTTTTAATTCAATATGTAGGAATGCAACATAGGAAAATAACTGAAACACGATTTTACTTTCAACAGAGAAAAGTTAACGACAGATATCCAAGTAATAAATCAACAGAGAGATTTACATCTTTATCTTTCGGTAATAGTGAAAACTGAGTAAACAAATCCATAAACAAACGAAAATATTACTCACGTCAAGAAACAAACTATACAACATTGTGTAAAGGTTGTAAATAAAGTTATTGCGAAACTCGCAAATCCTACAATATAAAGGTGGGAATTCGCATAAACGCTATAAACATTACCAGGATAAGTACACACGGAGGACCACTGTAAGAATAGAAAGATTTTTTTTTCTCTTCATTTATTTCAGCCACTTTTATTTCGCTGAAATTTACATACGAGATATTAGTATTATTAATAATACTAGTAATTTAATATTATTAAAAATTAACAATATTAAATTACTTTCTTCAAGGAGTCAGAAGAGAATCTTACTTGAAACCTATTTCGAGTGAACACAAAGTTAACATGCAATGATCCTAGCCATTATTAAATATAAATAATCATTAAAAACTCATGATTTCATAAGATTTTTAGCTACACGATTTTCAAAGTGCACAAAAATTACGGAAAGTCGAATGAACTCTAATCAATTCTACTGCAGAATGTTTATAATTTGATAATACATTTTGAAAAAAATGCAAAAGAAAGTTTTCTGTAATATTTTTCAAAAAAAAAAAAAAAAGATGTGTTTGAATGCGTATTATATATAGAGAGAGAATATGGAAGGAAAAGGGAGGAAAATTATTCTTCAGCAAACATTTTTGCCTTTTTTTTAAGCATATAAGAAATGCTTATTGCCACGAAAACGACAGTTCAAATTTTTTTAATATTTTTTAAGAATTAAATTTCAGCTAGTATTAAGTAGTTCCCATTATCAAATGACTCTAAATGATGGTTAGTCTACACTTTAGTAGTTAATCTGAATGACGATTAGTCTAGGTCTGAATTCGTAAATCGATTTTTAGAACAAGTAGCATCTTGCGGGTGCAAATTATTTTGAAAATTAACAAACAAGCTTTTAACAAAGATAAAAAAAAATAAATACGAAAATCACCATTACCCAAAACTCTGATTAAAGATTGAATCGTGTACACAAACAATTAAAATTTCAGGAAGAAAATCTTTTAGCATAATTAATTTAGGCCTCCATAATGAATTTTTATCACTGAATTTCGAGACTCAAGTTCAAAACAAAGAGTAGTCTCGGTTATTCGACCTAAACGAAGGACAGCCGATTTTGTACACTAAAAAATGGAAAAAGTGAATACTTTTTATATTAAAAACGTCTTGATTTATTCTACGAATACATTTTTAAGCTACTACGAAAATATATTACATTGTACGAAAAAATTATACAATAAAAAAAAACGAATTAAAATGTAATACAAATAAAACTGAATTTTTAATTTTGGCTAAATATGAATCGGCAATGCAAACTGATCTTTTTTTTTTTTTTTTCCCATGAAAAGAACTAGATCCATCACTGAGGTTTCCTCTTTCTACTCATGTATTTTGATGTTGATCCAATAGCCTTTATTATTTAGCTGTAAATCATTTTAACAGCACTGATCAAATAGCTGTTTCCAAGCTCAATTTCTGAAACTTTTCTTTTTAGTCATTAAAATTTAATAAAAACAAAGGATTATTATTCAAGTTGATTTAAACAAAAATAATAACGTCAATACTACTCTAGAAATGTTTAATGCATATCAACTATTATATCGCGTTTCCATAAGACCATGATAGCTAGGAAATAGCTAAATGTTTAATATAGATGGATATTTTGGTGTTTTCTGTATCCATTAAATAACAGGAAACAATTTTAATTAGTGATATTATTTATGATTTCGGGATCAATTTCTATAACAATAAAATATAGAATAGGAAAGCATAAAGAATATCAGTCATTCTTATAAGCATATGCACATAAAAAATTTGAAAAAATATGTTTGTAAACAAAGGGAATTTTTTAAATGAAAGGCACTTCACGGTTATCTAATGCAATAATTTTGAAATTCAGGCATATTTTCAAGGACAATAGAACGAACCAAATGAAGCAGTTATAAATATTCAAGATCAATTAGCACAAGAATTAAAATATGTCGTATCGATGCTGGGTTTTTTTTTAAGTAACTATTTATTGATCGAAAAGTTTACAAAAGAGCTAAAAGAATGCTGGAATAATTCAATTTCAAACCGTTCAAACTATCGATTTATTTTAACACTCAAATATCAAAAATAATAATAATAATAATAAGGTTTGCATTTTATTAAATCCAAAGAAGGAAAATCAATATACAACAATAGTAATATAGCTGCTCAAACATAGATAATTTTGCAATTCAGCACTATTATGCGGACTGCAGATTTACTGTTATGTTGACCGCTATATATAATATTGAACCAAATTCTATCAATTATAAAATAGAATATTCATAATGCAATATTAATTTTAGAAAAATACAATGCCTTTTCTTTTTGCAACGTTATGACTGAGCAGCTTTATATTAAAATGTATGTATTGTATTATTTCTCACAATTTAATTATGTTAAATTGAAATATATAAAAATATAGAATCAAAGGAATTTACACAATATTCAATAGCACTACATTTAAATATATCATAAAAAATAAATAAAATATGTAGACTTAAAAAATACTACAATTTATTTTGATATATATAGTATCAAAAATATAAATCGCGAATACCCTCAAAATGATCAGTCAGCGTGCATTTCATTCTAGCTCAACAAACTAATTATTGAATAACAATTTTAAATTTTGACAATTATTTTATTTTATTATGTTACTCTGCAGAATAACGAACAAGCTTTGCAAAAATAAATAAATAAAATCCTAGGGCAAATAAAGTAAGAAACCAATTTCATTCATTTTTTAAAACAGAAATTTATATTAAAATTCACCCTTTGTATTTTGGCATATTTTGTTCAAAGGAAGAAAAGAGGGGCGGGAGTTTACTTTCTTTAAAACCCACGACCTTAAAGAGAGAGTTTTTGAAATATTTTATTCTTTACATGTATTTAGAAACATTTTTTTAAAAAACATCTCGGAAGATAATTTTTAAAAAAACGCTATGAGTGAGAATTTTTCTTAGAAAGAAAATCTCTTTTAAGAATCTCGATGTACCACGCAACTCCAACAGCAACCTCAGATAAAAGAGAAAAATGTTATAAAAATAAATTGCTCACATAAAGTTTGTGAGAAAAGAAATTTTTAAAAAAATGAGATCACGAATTGATCTTAAAAGGACATTCATAGAACCTATTCAGAGTGAAAACAAATAGGTTCAATTATATATGAAACCTGTTATTTCCTAGATACATGGTCATAATTTTCACTCCTTATCTAATCTAAAAAACGTGAGGTTAAAATGAAAAAAAGTGAGATACATGCACTTGAACTTTCATAATGGGTTAGAATTATAAGAAATGCCAAAATTGAGCAAGATTTCGTAAGTCGAAAGAAGGGCATGAAGGGCAATTAATAAAATTAATATATCGACGCAATGAATTAGAATTTCAAACAAATGTAAAAGGAACGATTGTCTGAGAAAACAGTCACTTATTTTGAAAGAGACAAGTAGAGTATTTTAGAAAAAATTTAGTAGTTAGGATATAAACAGACATGAACGGAGTGTTTATAAAACAATTTTAATCTCAAAACATCAAAGCAATCAACTCTTTCAGAAATTCATTTACGATAAAAATGCAGGATACTAAAATATTCAAAAATAAATGAGTTCAATTTCAAATATATCCTTTTATTTTTCAGCAGACGATAACACTGATCATCTTGAGAAATACTTAAATATTTAGAATAATAAGTTAAAAATGGCAACTATTTATGTCCAATGCAGATTAAACAATATTAAAGTAATTTTTTTAATAAAATTAAGCCATATTTGTGTAAATGTTTAGAACTAAAATAGCACAAGCATATAACACAATCACATAACTTCGATTAGAACACGAAACACTTTTTCAAATCCCTTCGATTCTTTTACAGGAAGGGGTGTATGTTATGAAGTATTTAGCAATAAATATTTTGAGAAAAAGGAATTATTTTCAAAAAAATAATCAGGAATAGCAAATACGTACTCGTAGGAGACGCATGCTAACACATATGCATCACAACGCAGTTTGAGGACAAAAAGGAATCCCTTTGGCAACTAGATGAACCCAATTTAGAAACTCAGCTAAATCCCTCTGCATTTGGCTTCGAAACTAAATATAGGTACTAAAACTTCCAAGAGAAAAAAAGGCGACAAAACACATTTTACGACTTTTGACGTAAGCTCGTCACCGCACAATGCAATTTCAGATCATTGCATCTCGTTTACCTACAGAACTGCAAGAGTTAAAGAAAATAACAGACAACGGCTAATTGCCTAAAATAATACGTAGAGAATTAACCATATGAAATTTATTTGTATTTTAAAAAGGGGTGCAACATTGAACAACATTTAATTTAAAAAACGCACTAAATAAAAAGCACCTGCTTGTATACCTTACTGAAGTTTTAAGATGTTTGAGTTTACTATCTTTGTTAAATTTTCATAATTTTAAATTTAAAAACGCAAAAACAAAAGGCATTAAAAAAAATTTAATTTCTACACATATTACTCAAAAAGATCTTTAAAAATTATATAATGATTTAATATTAAAATAAAAAATCAAAGAGAAAAATAAAAACATTACTAGAACATTGCATTTAGAACCAATCCTTTTTGAATATATTAACTTAACCTTCCAATTCTCTAGAAATAAAGTAAAATAAAACATTTCATTTCTTCTTTAATAAAACATATTAAGAGTTCATAAGAACTTTTTAATTGCCAATAATTGCATGATTTAAAAGTTTTGCTTGGGCATTTCAATATAACAAGACACATTTTTTCAGAATTTCAAAGAAAAAAAAAGTATAATCATAATATAGTATATACTTCATAGAACTCTTATGTATATAATATAAATAAGTAATACAAAATTACGAAATATTATTTATAAATTGACAAATACTGTACATAATCGTACGAAATAAATATCGAAGTAAGAGAATATTTGAAAAATCACGTTTTGAAACCAAGTTTTGTAAATTCAATCATCAATAATAAAATGAAAATAAAAAAGATGAGATTGGAATGAAACTTTTTCATTATACCAATCAATGCATGATGTTATATAAAACAGGAGATATCACCAGATGTTTTACGCGACAGAACTAAAAACAAAAAGAAACACCCTAGGTTTTAGCACATTAAATGCCAAACAAATATTGCTGCAGCTGCATCAGTTTTTATATGCATATGTCAAAACACACACGAGATTAAAATCAACTTTAAGAAATGGATGTGGAATTAAAAAAGCAAAGATATGCATAAAAATACCTCATACGTCTCCGTCACCATGACTACCAGTCCAGAGTGACTGCTGGCTTTTAAACTGAGAGAACACAATCACTGACTTCCTATGCCTTGCACGTAAAGCCAGTGTCTCCCCCCTCCTAAATATAACATGACTCACGCATTAAAACAGGAAGGGGGTATAAAACGTGGGTACGAAATTTGACAGAGGAGGGGAGTCGGAAGCAGGTCCTTTCGCCACTTTACACTTTCGAAAATAATAAAAGCAAGCTACCACATGGGAGAAATTGCTACGAATGACGAGGGTTTTTTTCACCCTCCCCTTAGTCCCTTCTCTCCCGACCCGTAACAACTTCATTTTTTCCCCCCAAATCGATGACATAACACACTTGAAGGCACTCTGCAGCAGCGATAACAAGTTACTGAGGTTAGTGGTCTTTTATTTATGTTTAGTGGAAACAGGTTGCAGTTTTGCTTCTTACTGAGTACCCCAGACAGTGATGTCACAGCACCTATTTGCTACGATTCCACTTTCTCTGCTAAAACACACGAAAAAAAACCAATAATTTCCAATGTAAGACCGAAGAAAGATATTAAATTGAATATAAGAGATGTAGCTATGTGAAAAATGAGAAATAATTTTTACTAAAAAATCAAAGAAATTTTTTCCATAACGAGAATCCTTTTTTGAGGCTTAGAGCGATTGATATATTTATCCAACAAGATTATGTCACATTTCGTACGCTAAATGGATTAGCAGGATGTTTTCCATGTTCCTCATCACATTAATTATTCACAATTTCAGGATATTGATCCAAAGAACTTTCGATAATTCGAACTATCTAAAATATAGCTAACAAAATGTTAGTGTTAACCACTTTTTAACTTTGTCAACAAAATTACAAAAACGAAATAAAATAAACTAGACGTATTTGCCGTCCAGCTCGTTCGACATCATTATTTAAGTTATTAAAACATGAGTATGGATTGCAATTTTTTTTATTTCATCTAGTTAGAGTTTGAAAAAAAATTGTATCAATGCACTACTAATTGCTATTGTTGTTTTCGTGTCCGTTTTAAACGGAAAGAGGGATGCAGTAGCTTCTGAGGGTATATACCCCTGAGCACTCGAGGGCAGAAGTTCGACTTCTAGCTCACATTCGTCACAGACCCTTTGCACGGAACAGACTACATTTCATTCATTCATCCACTAATCATAATTTAGATCCGAAAGAGAGAACGATCACCTCTGACCCAGCACCCCCCCCCTTAGTGGTATTACTCTCGACATGGAGGACTTTGTGACCACGACAGATTTAACGAGCGCCAGTCATCACACACACACACACACACACACGGAGTCTTCGGTCACCGAGGTTCGAACTCGCAACCTAAGAAATACGAGTCAAACAATCTACCAACCAGGCTATCACAACTAATTACTGAGAATGCAAATTTAAAAAATTCATATACTACCAAAATATAAGTGAACGTCAAAATAATATTTCGAATTGTTCAGAAAAGCAATTTTTTTTTTAATTTTAATTGTAACACTGACAAACGCAAAAGATTGAATCTTTATGATGGATGAATTTGAATTTCATCATGATGTCAAAAAAAAATTATATTGTGTAATAGCTTTAACTGAAATAAAAAAAGAACATTAAATATAAAATCTTATATTAATGAAACTTATATAGTGTAATTTTTATTCTCAGGTTTAAGAAAAGGCAAAAGCTAATATACGAAATGATAGTTTTGGGAGATATGGTCGTCTCCATAAATAAGTCACAGCATTTACCTACATAAAGCAGGTAATCTTATTTACTGGCGAGATTAAACACTCTGTTGGATGCCTATATCTTTATTTCTTTTGCATCTTCATTCCTCTTAATGAATAGAATTTTTGCTGGCATGATAAGCTCTGTCAGAGAATTTCTATTAATATTTTATAACTCCATTAATTAAAGGAAGCATCGAATAAGGAAAGTTGTAAACGTATTAAATGAAGCTGAAATAAAGATTTGTTTGCTTCTGACTATTGCCATTCGACTGTAAGAAATAAGAGTTTTGTGCCACATACGTTAAAGTATATTATAAAGAGATAGAGAGAGATTAGATAAATCCTTCTTTTAGCCAAACTGCTCATCTAGTTCGATTCGATTTCTTTCTCATTTATCTTCTATTTATTTATTTATTTTCACGTTCAATTTTTCTTTTTCTCATTACTATTTATTTTCTCGTTCATTTTTTCTTCTTTCCCATTTTTATTTATTTTCTTATTTAAAGTTTTCTCCTTTCTCATTTATTTATTTATAAAACTTGCATATAATTTATCCCATTTATACTTAAAAGTTAATTCTAATCCAGTTTAACAGAAAGCTCTATCATTACATAAACGTAAACCCAATAATGCGTTCTATTTATTACATATATTATTTGTTGCTTGCCAAACACATCTTTCACACTCTCTCAAATGGTCATGGATAAACCTTCAAAGAGAGTTTAAGAGCATGAAAGAAATATGCAAAATACTTGATTAAATATTAAATGTCGAAAGAGAATTGTCGAAATAATTTCTAATCCCAGAAACTTCATTTTTAATGAAAATTTGTCAACTTTGCATTATATTATATTGATAGTAGAAAATAATAATACTAAACGAATTAAGTAAATGTTTTAAATGTCAACTTGTACTATGAAACTTCAGTGAAGCTACAAGTTTTAACAAGGTGATTAAAAGAATCTAATTGAAAGGTATAAGAAGAATTAGAAAAGAATTTATTCATCATTTTTAACCAAAGTCATAAGAAAATGTATAATCTGCATTTCAATATTCTGCATATATATTTAATTTTAATAAATATGAAAATAATCTGAACAGTCAAACAGGAAATATTCTGGACGAAATGTTTCAAGATTACTTTGGTTATTTTATAAAAATTATACAAAAATGAAGAGTTGATAATCTGCTTTTAATTTTCAGCTATGTAAATCTTCCTAATAAAAAATAAACTCGTATCGCAGGAAGACAAAAACGTGCATGTATAAACCAGATCCAAATTCTTCCACAGTTAAAAGCACGAGCTGGTATGCGTGAAAAAAAAAAAACGGACTGATAGCTTTCGAATGCGTACACGTGAACAAACATATAAAAAATATCCACTTTCAAACAAAGCTCATGAGATATTTACTTCTAAGTAATTCCAATGCTTGAATAAGTAATTCCAATGCTTGAATCACTAACAAGTACCGAGTCAATGTCGCATACAAATACAAAAGAAAAAAAATTCAAGGTTCACAAAGGGATGAAAAAAGTTTGGAAGAATAAAAAAAAATCCACATTGATTTCCAGCCAAAAAAATGAACTTAAAAACAAAGCACAAACTCTGTAAAAAGAGAGAGATAAATTAGCCAGAAACATATTTAGCATGACTTATAACTTTCCTTCAAAATAATAATAAAAAAATGGTGTATCAAATACTTTAAAAAAATTGTGCTAAGATCAAGGTTAAAAAAGAAACAGTTCTTTTGTAATACGGCCAAGTTATTTCACAAAATAATTCATGAGAAAGTGTGTAGTTAATTAAATTTAACACATTTCCTAGACTTTTCATTAAACTAGTTAGACTGTAAATTAACTAATTTAAGAAAATGCACAGCAGAATGAAAATTATTCCCAACATGTGTTATATTATCCTTTTTTACATCATGCTTTCTTATTTAAAATTGAAACCTTGCTTTAATTACATCTTATGCACTTACATTACTGCTTGTCATTTAGGTCATTTCTAAGGGAACATCAAACTTTTAAGACAATTTAAATTATAAAGAAAATCTCAAAAATGTAAACTTAAGAATTTAATTTAGAGTCTTTTATATAAGAAAACTCCTGTTTAATTAAAATTTGAGAGTAATTTTTTTCAATTAAAAAAAAATACTATTTTTAAAATAAATATTTTAGCATCGAACTTTTTAAAAATTTATTACACAATACTATTCATAAATTTTAAGATACTCCAAGCAACCGTTAGGTAAAAAATTTTACATAAAAATGATGCATTAAGTAAATATAAGAGTTGAAATTTATTTTCTTATAAAGTGCTAACAAAAATATTTCCAATTTAGAAGAAAATTAAAAAAAAAAAAAACTAAACATCTTAATACTGATTTCATGCATAAATTTAAAATGCACAAACACATGTACAAAAACTCAAAAACTTTGTTAGCAATAACGTGAAAATGAAATAAGAAATTGAACATGGATCATTTGAAATTTTCTCCCGGAGAATATATTTCATTTATTACCACGAATAAAAAAAATTAACGAATTGTTTAAATTTTAAATACACACAATTTTTATATTTTAACCTAATGAGTAAAATTACATAAAATTTTAAAAATGGCCAATTTGAAAGCAGATAATTCTTTAATGATTTCACTTTAATGTAATATTTTTATTAAACTTAACTAACAATTTTTAAAAAAACGTTTTAATACAAGAAAGTAATTTAATGTAAACTTTAATGAGATTGTAGGTCATAATTCTATTTAAAAAAACTAGAGCACTATTTCATACTTCTACTTACTTCATCCGTAATAGCACATTATTTGTCCTTCATGGAACTAGCCATCTTTGATGACCAGCTTAATCTGCCTGATTATTAACGTTTTACAATATTAAACGATTAATATAAAATGCACTTTTAATTTTTTTGCTGCTTGTTGAGATGAAAAACATGAATTTAATTAATATACGCCACATATTATATATATTATCATGGGTGCATATTAAAAAGTTCATAAAAATTGCGAAAACTAATGAAACTCTCATTTCAAAGTTAATGTCCAAAGAAATCAAATTTTTCATCTTAATTTTAATTATGATTTCATCTTAATTTTAATACATGAAAACATTACATTATAATTAATTTTAATTATAATTATACATTATAATTAATTTTAATTATAATTATACATTATAATTAATTTTACATTATAATTAATTTTACATTATAATTAATTTTACATTATAATTAATTTTA
>JAOUZG010015602.1:574710-631247 GCA_026289955.1 Argiope argentata | reverse complement strand
ATAATTAATTTTACATTATAATTAATTTTACATTATAATTAATTTTAATTATAATGTAATGTTTTCATGGATACATTTGAATTTCATCATAACTTTACAAACATTGCAACAAACTGTGTATTAAATTTAAAAAATTTTAAAAAAATGCATAAAAGTAAGATTTATGTCATCAAAAGGGTAATTTTTAAGTTTAATAATGTAATAATATTTTTGGGGGACTAATAGTTTTGAAGGATATAGTCATCCGTTTTCATAGATAAATCATAAGCCCATACGCAAAATTAAACCTATTTTCGAGACCGATTGAGCTTTTTATTTTATTTCTTGTGCACCTTAATTTTGGAATTGTAGTTTTCTGGAGTACGGCGAGCCCTCTCCAAGTCATTTCTCACAATATTTTGAAACTTATCACTTAATAAGAGACAAAATTATTTAATATCCTATCCTTTAAGCGATTCATTATTTAATAAATCATTGAATTCAGTGGAATTGTAAAAACTTTCAATGAAATAGTCTGGAATTGTATAGCAATTTATTTACATTTCGCTATTGCTACTTGATAATAAGTAAGTAGCTTAGAAATTTAGACATATATCGATTGTTGTTTAACATTTAACAAGGAACATTTACATAACAAAGTGGATACCAGTTTTAAAACAAATTTAAACTGATTCAAAATATACAGAACATAGTAAACTATGAATATGAATCTGCCTCCCCTTTTTTTCCCAATAAATAATTTCAATATTAGAGGAATTGAATAAATAGTAATTAAATAAATAGCGAGGAAACCGAAAATTACCATCCATTTTACATTAGAACGGTAAATTTCTTTCAACTTATGCAACTCATTAAGAAAACAAAACAGAATCTTCGCCAAAAAATAAGATGGAAAAATACCGCCGATTGTCTTCTAAAAATATTTTCCTCGAATGAATTCGCTGCCAAAACATAAGATTGTGTTACTTTTTATCTTCGAAACTGATCTGTCCTGTTGCTAGGGTGGTAAAAATATCCTTAAGACAATGCCTTTATTATGAATAAGCAATTTGAAGAATTAACTATTTTGCAACAAATTTTTAGTGTATTAATGCTAATGTGTTCTTATAATTAAAAGAGTTCCATCTTAATGCAAATTAATTTTATTATTTTTGTGACAGTATCAAAAAGACAGTTGTGTTCTACACACGACCGTACTCTTGATGCAGAGAGCGTAAATTTTTTTGGTGCAATAATCCTTGATTTTATTATTCAATGATGAATTAGTTTTCTATTTTCAGTCTCTTTCTTATGAGAATCTCCACTTTTTAAATTAGTGTCTGTTTAGTCCAGCTAATATTTTTAATATTGAATGTAGTATCAATTATTAGGACAGCATAAGAGCAAATGTACTGTTGGATACCGAGGTTTTATATTATTGATAATAACATTTTAATTAGTTCAGTCACCAGGTTATCTGAAGTATAGTGGGATCCAATTTGCATTATTAGAATTACTAGAATCAATAAACGTTAAAACCAGACAGAATCATCGATGCCTTAATGTAATTGTTGCCTTGATTCCATGTAAATCAATTTCTATCAATTTCGATTACCTCTTTTATTTACAATAATACCAAAAAGATGGAAATGTGAGTAACAAGTGTGAGTCACAATAGTGAGCAAAATCTGAACGAACATTAATTTTTTAACGATCCGGCTCAGGGTACAGGTAGATTTCTGTTTTCGGATACGGTAACCCTCTGCGTCATGATTTTTAATATCAGAAAAGAAACCGCAGAATTAAACTAATCCATATGAGCAATAATTAAATACGTTTCGAGTTAAAATAATAAGACTGTAAATAACAAGCGAAAGCAAAAATCGAAACAAAACACATTTACGAGGAAAAAATAAAAACAAAAAAAATTAACTTTATTTATTTTTCTTATTACTTATCAATCCCTCTTCAGGATAAAATCGTATCCCAGGACTTCTTATCCACGCACGGTAATGTGGGAATTACACAATCTGGAGCCAGGACTCATTGTTTTAATCCTGACCAGGGCTATCTGATCTTCATCTGCTATTTAATTTTACAAGATGTTCGTAATTTCACGCAGGCAATTTACACGAATTCACAATAGCATGACAATTGTAACTCCAAATATCATCAGACGCCTAACTACACGTCATCAGACGCCTAACTTATCGTACTGTGATAACGCGTCTTCTCCCTACTGTACAATGCGCTAAAGACACCAAAAATATAATGACGCGAGGAATTTGACGGGCATGGCGTCAGTAGGATTTCAGAAGGCCTAACATTTAAATTCATTAACCTTAGAAAAGCACGCATCAAAACGCGCAAAGTTTCAAATAAAATTTCATACTGATTTAACCAATTGCTCAAGGAATGCGGATGCTAATCAACTGGAGCGTTAACATAGGTGAAGGACGAACTACGTTTATTGAGGTCAGTAATAATTTAACTTTCGATCTTTCCTGACAATAAATCCTTTTTTGTCGGACTTTGTGTGTGCCATATATATCACATATCCTGCCAAATCAAATGCAGAAGAATTCTACTCCTGAACAATGAAGAAGAATAAAGATGCCGATTTTTTGGGACGCATACTTCGTCGAAATACCAATTTATTCCTTTTTTTCGCACGAGTGCTCATTTATAATAAAATCGGCAACTGTATGGGGGAATTAATAAGCTTTATAAAATAAAGCCAAAAAAAGAAAGATCCAAATGACCAAGTAAACTACATTAATAATGCATTGACAAGGGTTCAAGGAATTGAAAAGGCTGGATTTATAGTTGAAGAAGGATGAAGAAGGATTTAAAAAACAATTAACATTTTGATTTTTTAAAGTACTATGAGGAGTTTTTTTTTCCCGTATTTAAATCAAAACATCCAACATTGAAAAACTCATTTTGAATCGATACAATTTTCTACAGCGCATTTTTATGACAAAAATTGTCCTATAGTAGGTTAGTTTTTTAAATAAATGAATCATCACCTAATGGTGCGCAATAAAAATTTCAATTAAAAATTGTTATAAGAAAAACTTTAAATTGTTTTTAATACTTTTGCTCAAAGATATTTTTTAAAAATAAAGCTATAGGAAAAATATTCCAATTTCTTAAAATTATTTTTATAAGAAACACTAAATTTTAGAAGCTGTGATCTAAAGTAATTGAAATTATTAAAACTATGATTTGCATTTGATTATTAGTCCTCATATTGGCAAAAAATATTATTTCATTGGGAATAGTAATGCTCTAACAATCAAATCACTATAATTCTATCGACAATTTGAATTCTGTACATAAAATCTAAATTGATAATTTTTAAAAAATGGTCCTAAATATTCAATAAAAAATGAAATTAACCTTTTTGAAATTCAATTTTTATAGAATTCAATATAAAATTAAGTCAAAATGGAATGGTATTCATAATAGCATCAAAATTAATATTAAAACAAACTCGTTATGTACTTTTAAGCATATATAAATTAAAAGCATTAGAATCGCATAATTGTACCGTCCAACTTTATCGCCAAATTTGAAGTCGTCTCCAATGAGTTGCTAAATCGCCAATTATGGCAATCCGGCAATGGTGTAATCCGTTTATCTTTATCGCCAAATTTAAATCCGTCGCCAATGAGTTACTAAACCGTTGGCGAAGACGGTATAGTACTTAAGTACACATATAAAAAAAGAACAGATCAGCAATTAGTTCATATTTTCGGCAAGACTTGTTCAAAAAAATTATGAATCTACATATTAGATGCTAAATCTGTGCACTACATTTTATCTATCTGGCTTTTTACATATGTAATTATCGGGTTCAATTCTATTCGAACTTCTGGGCAGACAGACAGATTTCTCTAGAATGAATTTCATCCAACTCTAACAGAAATCTAGTGTTCATACAAAACTCGGACATTAAATTTATTTCGTCCAATAAGCGTTTTTGAATTATTATGCTCACAAACAGACAGATAGAAATTAAATTTTAAAAAAGATGTGTTTGAACACAGGGAGATTTGAAGCATAGAAACTTGTCAAAATTTCGAGTTCAATCTCTTGAAGATTACAATATTTATGTAAAGTAACATAGGATATTTTTTCTGTGTTGGAACACATCATAGAAAGCATAAATTAAACATTGAATGTTTAAAATAAATAGCAAAAAACTATCTGAATTTTAATAGATAACTACGTTTTATATAGCTCTTGTAGATAAAGAAAATATTAAATCAAAAAGGATTAATATTTGATGCAATGTTCCATAAAAAAGATTCAATTTTTTCCATTTATTAATTAAATCACTTTCAATTTTTAATTAATTATAAGTGTTTAAAGGCTATATTAATTTCTATTAAACAGCATTTCATTGTTCATATAACATTAATCAACGACTCAAAAGTAATTTGAAAATATTTAATAAATTAACCTTATTTTCACAAAAAAAAAAATTGGAAGATTTTTCCATGACACAAATATTGGTCCTGGGTAAAGCTGGACTAAAAAATTTCTAATGACAACTTTTTTTATATTTTTTGGCAAATATTTTAATTTTTAATCTGTTGCTAAGAAAATAGTTATTGAAATAAATGACGTTATTCCCAAACTAATTATGTGTTAAGAATATTTCATTGCATCTTATTTTCATGAATTTTATTATTCTCTCATATTCACACACAAAATTGTTATTTTAAAAATATCAGATCAAAAGTAAAAATTTTACAGCAAATTAAGACTTTATTATGTACAAAAACAAAATTATAAAGGAACATCCAATTATCAAATCAATTCGATCGGATTTTAAACAATCGTCACGCACTAAAAAATTGCAGGCCAAAGATATGGAATTTTAAATTATTTTCATTTTAAAAAATCTGAAAAGCAGAAAACTGAAATGGGAAAAATAATCCTAGAAAACGATAGCCAACGATGTGTTTTATGATTTTGATTAAAGAAGCAAAGTACTTGAAGATATTCACCGCAAAGTTTTTTTTATCTTACGCGTACTATAAAAAAATGTTTTAAGAAAGCGTTTAGTAATCGACTCCGATAAGATAAATCGACAGAAAATACTATAAAACTCTCTTCCGAATGCGATATACTAGGTACAAAAAAAGCTTCCCGCGTCTTGCTCTTCAGATAAGTTTTTATGCATTACAAGACGATTGCTGATTATTAAAGAAAGGTTCCCACATTTGAAGATTTCTCATAGCGAAAATCTACTTAGTCACGCTGCGCCAATAAAGCCTTCATATGTTTAGTAATTTAAAAAGTCACCGGGATTTAGATCGGTAATGAGATCTGAATTCGAAAAACTAAAATTTAAAAAATTCCTTCACATCATTTACATTTGATTCAAAATTAAATTTGAAAGAATCGTTTTCAAAATATTTTTTTTTTCAAATAAAAAAGATAAACGTAAACAGAGAAAGATCGAATTTCAAGCCAGAATAAAATTCTTTACTGAATAAAAGGAGCAGGAGATTCAAATTTTTCTTTTATAAAATCGAAAATAGATGAAAATTAGTCGACGTCCTTTAGCAAATGAAAACAAATTTAACAATCTCAGTTCTCAATTAACAATTTTAATTCGGCAAAAGGAAAAACGAATATTCTAGAATTCTTCCTAAAATACTTTTACATATATATAGGGAAACATACATTTAAAAAATCATTTCACTGGAAAATACAAATTAAACAGTTTTTAATCTTGTTAATAGTTTTTGCTAATTTAATTTGTTTTAAAATTATTAGATATTTAATATTTAAAATAACATTTCTCAAATATGTATTCTTCCTTATTTGGAATTTATTTGTTTATCCGCGGCCTTCTTTTTTTTGTGCATTCTGATCATTACAAATTAACCCCTTAATGCCCAATTCAATTTCTATCATTTTTTATAATGTTAAAAACTTTCAGTTTAAAAGAACAGTAGCATAAAATTTAATCTCAAAAAAAAATTTAAGTTATCGGAACAAAAGAAAAATGTCGTTTTTAAAAATTTGACACAGAAAAATACTAAAAAAAATAATAAAGATGCCTTTCAAAAAATATTTAAAAAATGAAGTTGGTTTTCAAAACTTTTGCATTTCATCGAAAATAAATCATAGCTAAAAACAAAATGAATTCCAAATAATTAAACCTTGACTTCAAAACCTGGCTAATGGGTAAGTATAATCTAATTTAAAATTATTTAAGAGCATGGAAACACATAATGGTCTTATTAAGCAAATATTTAAAAAAAAAACATACGGCTGATATAACTATGTTAGTAAAATGATTTTGAATAACTGCAAATTATTTTAATGCTCGTATGTATGTGAAAATGTATGAAAAATATATCAGAGTATGAAATTGTATGAAAAATATTCAAATTGATTTAAAATTATATAAATAATAAAAAGAAAAGTTTAAATTTCCATCAAGTAATTAGAGAGACTATATCAAATGAAAAAAGTAATTAAATAATTGAAAATTAAACTTCAATACAAATACTACTATACTATATTACCTCAATACTATATTTTGATAAAAAAAATTATTTTTTATTACAAAATCATATCTTAGTTTATAAGCAAGATTTATAAAATCTATATTTAATGTCCACCAAAATATTTAAATACTACTCACCCCAAAAATAAGAGTCTCATATAAATATAAATACCTTTTAAAGATGAATTCACTTTACAAAATTTTTGTCACTTACCTAAAAGAAAAAAATTAGGATTAAGTTTTTTAAAAACGTAAATTTATAAGAAAAGTGCAATTTAAAAAGTTAACATAAACAGTAGTTGGCAACATAAATTACAATCAACTATAATATGTAAAATTTTTAATGCAATATAATAAGTTCAGTTGAAAAAAAATTGAAACTCGATAGTGTTATCCCAACACATTCACAAATTATCCAATACAAACCTCCTTAGAACTTCTTTAACCGTACATCACTGAACATCGCAAACATCAATGAAAGTTATAAGCTATGAATATTAACTTACAATAAAATTGATGTTCCATGCACCAACAAAAATAAAATTTCATTCACTTAAAAAAAGCAAGAAATAAAATGAAATAAATAACAGTACCTTCGATAATTTATTTTATTACACTTAATTTATTATATCGCCGCATTATGCTTCAAGTAAGAGAAAGCACTAGCATTCGTTAATACCTGCAAAAGCCAAGTCGAAATTTGTTTTTAGAAGAACCTTCCAATGTAATATTTTTAAACAATATAGTAATAATTTAAAAATGAAAACATATTAAATACTACATACATTCATGACAAGATTTTTTTTGATTTATTAAAATTATTTTCGATAGTACATAAAAAGAATACATTCGCATTAAAAAAAATTAACACATTTGATTTTCGTTCTTAAATAATTAATAGTTTGAATTTTACATTACCTTGGTCATTTTTTCTAAATAATAAATGAACTAAAATGTATAATTTCCACGTAGAGAATGATATGGGATAAAATTTTTTATTTTTTTATCATATCTAGTGCAAAATCATTTGATTCCAATATACTATCAGTTTTAAAATATTGCATACGAATTCTTGATTTAAAAAAAAATCGTTTGATTCAAACGTATTGCCAACTTCAAAATGCTACTTACAAATTCTTAATACTAAGTAATATTCTTGTTAAAAAAATCAATTAATCAAAAATCTAATGTGTAAAACAGCGATAATATTTTTGGAATTTCTACTTTAAAAAAGAATTTTCAGTTTTATCAGCTGAAAAAGAATTGTAAGCAAGACAACGGCGTTCAAAAACAAACAAAAAAAATGAAGCCGAAATAATAAACTTTAAAAAAATCAGTCATTGGAGTTAATTCATTAACAAAGTTTTGAAATGCACTGTGATTGTTGCTTTCAGCGTTACATATTAGAATTTGATATAAAAGCATTATCTATTTTTTTAATTTAAATTTCCATCCTTATATAATTCTGGTTCTTCAATTAGAAATTTAATTAGAAGTTTTGGCAATTCTATAAATTAAAAACGTTATTTTCATAATTTTTTTAATTTTTTTTTAACACGGCGTCATTATTTAATTCATGAATAAATTATAACAATAAAAAGGTAAAAAGATTCACAATGCTATATAAATTAAATTTTTAAATAAATTAAATCATTACTTGGGAATTACATAAATCAAAACTAAAATCAGACTGTTTTTATTTGATAATAATATAACAGAAATTTTAAAAAACTTCTTACGTTCAGAAATAAATCAAAATGATTCAGCAAAAAAGCTTTCCCTGCAATATTCTCTACTCGGGGGCAAAAATGAGATAATAAAGACAACCATTCACCATAGCAAATTATTCAAAAATCTGCATAGTAAAATGACTAAATATTAAGGTATCTGACTACGTTCAAAGGGAATTCTTTTTTAAAAAATTTAAATATTTTAACTTTTATATGATGTTACAAATATCATATAAAGGTTTAAAAAATTAAAATATTTTTTTATCTTTATATGATATTATTTTATTAATACACGGAAAAATGATAAATAAAAGTGGAATTATTTAAACATATATGTAGCTTTTGACAAAAAAATATTTAAATGTAAATTTTAGCATTTATTTATAAAAACTAGGATTGTTCTAGAGAAAAAAATTGTTACAGATTTGTTTTTTTTTTTTTTTCTTTCTTAGTAACATTATATGTACAACACACTTAAAAATGTAACTAACTATTATCTAAGAATTATATATATATATATAATGTGTTTAATATGTAAAAATTTTTAAGAAATTTTGAAATTCTTTTTCCACAATATTTACATAAATTACCACTTCCAAAGCATCCAACATCAGTACATTCTGAATAAAATAATAAGCGCTAATTATAAATTTTATCAAGATATCTTGATTTTTTTTTAGATATGACGATACTCGTACAACAGAATCATAAACTCGTTCTTCAGAAAATGCATTCAAAGTTTTTCAATATTTATAAATAAGTATCAATAGCATGTCAATAGTTTGTTATAACTTTGCTTCTAATTCACAAACAGAAAATATAAAAACACCATTTGAAATAGAAACGTGCCTATTTTTGAAAAATGAAAATAATAATTTCATCCAAATTCATATTTTCAACCTAGTTGGATACCTTTTGAGGCAAATAGCGATTTTACGAAAAGCTAGATTTTATCTTAATCTAAAATTCATAAGCTTTCATTAATGTAGCATTAAACTTGTGCAGAGAAGTATAATTCTTCTAAGATGATCCTGAAAGAATCATTTCCTCAAATATGCAAATAAAAAGAGTTACCCCCAACAGAAAATTCCATTTATGATGAAAAGAATAATTGAATCCCAATATATACAAAACGGGAAGAAAGAAAAAATTCTTAAATTTAGGGAATCCCCTCTTGGCACACTTAGACGACACTTATCCCATGTAATCCGTTTTCTGGACTGAGTACTAAAGCTTAGGCACTTCACATCCTTCAATTCTTCCTAGATACTTTCGTTTTCTATTTATAGATATGACAGACAGAAGTGAAAAGATGTGAAGAGAAAAGACAACTTCCATAAAATAAGGCGGCAGCAATGTGAGAAAATTTATTCTCCTCGAATAGTATTCCCTCCCTCTATCCTACTCTTTTCTACAATGATTGTTAACATATTTTTTTTACTCAAACATAAGCTATAAAAGTAATAGATTTTTAAAAAAAGAATTCAAAAAGAAAATAAATCAACCTAGTGAATAATATAAAATGTTATGGATCCTTGATTTCACGAACTTGCAACGACGATTAAAAAAACAATCGTAAAATCGAAACATTCATAACTGAAAAAGACATGAAAAATGGTCTAGAAATTCGATTTTGACACCAAATTATTTCATATCTAAAGTAGCTGAATATTCTTGATTCTGTAGAGGCGAATGAAGGTCGCGGTACGAACCACGATGCTAGGGCCAGTAGCCAACACTAGCCACAATACAAAAGTCGACTTCGGTATCGTAGGTGTTATCTGGCTTATGAAGCTAGCGCCACAGTACTCCCCCACCAGTGAGTCGGCGGAGGGACGAACGATTTTTATAGCGCCAAGCATTAAGGCGAGAGCGTGAGTTGCTGCGTCAAGTGAGTCTGACGGCTTTTGCTACTGGCAGATGGCGCCACGACAGCTGCACGAGGTTGATTTGTCAAGATAACCATTGTGGCGGGTGAAGGTCGAGGTACAAACCCGCGACACTAGGGTTTGAAGCCGAGTAACATGACCACATTACCAAAATATACTTATGCATTGTAGATATTATCTGACCTATGAAGCTAGCATCACACTGTTATCATCTCGACTTGTTATAGATTGCAAGATATTTATTATCTATGTGCATTACTGATATATTAACCAGTTATTGATTACTTTTAAATAAACTAATATGAATTATTACATCAGTCTAATTATATTTAGAAGTTACTCAAGAAATATGAGCGACGGTCAATAGTTGAGGAAAACGTAGGAGCTTGTACCCTCACAAAACGTTTGTCGCATCAAATTGAGGACTTTTAATTTCTATCGGATTTCTCAGGCGCTAGGCCGTTTACTAATCAAATATTTGGCGGAATTAGGTAATGAACCATCAACCTATGATTTCGAATCTCAGCATAGCATTATGCAAACGTGTTTCTATTAAAAGTTTATCTAAAAATCAATTTACGAATAAAAGTTTTGCTTTGAATACAAAATAATCGTTGAAAATAATAATGTCTACTTTTTATCAAAACTGGAACACTTTGAATGTTTACTGTCTGCAGTGCCACATTTTGCATCACTGTCAGATTCAGCATTGTCTTCGACAGCCACTATCCGATTTCTTAGCTAATGTACGTCTTTTTTGCCAGTTTATAATAAAACGAAAGAGAGCCATGCGTACTTTTATTCATATTACCGTCATTTTTTCAGATAGTTACAGCTAAATTAATATATATCTTATTCTTAAAGAGCTTCTCCCCCCTAAGCGTTGGATATACTGGTTCAGAGGATTTACTAACTCTAACTCTCTGAATTCTGACTGCTGGCTATCACTGGAAGAGCGCCCTCTCACGGAGTTAATTTACAACATAAATATGGTCTCGGCACAACCATGTAAATGTCCTTCTTCCACCTACATAAAAATTGTGAAACTTGGATAAAGCCATAAACATTACGAGTGTTCCCCCTACTATTTATAATTAAATTTCGACACAAAACTACAATTTTAGTAGCAAGATCTCCCTGTAAATTTCATTTATTTAAGTCACTGCGATTTTGAATAATCGCATTTGCATGCATACGAATGTACAACTGACAGATGGTGTACTCTTACCATATTTTGAATGAGATATAACACATATCTACAACTTAAGATACTAAAATTGTGCATAATAATTTATCTATGCAGCTCTTTTATGTTTTGTAGTTATAGTGTTCATTAACTTCGAGCAGAAAGATACATTTCATGTGACTGACTACAGTTCGATCAAAATGGATCGAAACTACGAATTAACCCCATAACTGGTTTATTTTCTTTACTATCTAATAAGATGACACCTTCTATTTTGGGAATATTTTCTTATTTTGATTCAAATGGAAATCCATGGAATACTTGGCTTATCTACGTACTCGAAGTCATTTTATATTGAATTATAATTGTTATGAATGATTTATTTTTTGTTTACAACTATCGAAATTCGATAAATCGATGCACATACGGCGTACGGGCAAACTGGTTAAGGGGTTAAAAGCGGAATACAAAATTTCATCCGATAGTATTATTTCGAAGAATTATCTAAGGACTTTAGTCTTCATTTAACTCTAATTTGGTCAATGTGCGTTAATTGACCTACCAAGAAAAGAAACTGTGGGAAAGAAGGCAAGAATTTTTTTCAGTGATAATAAATAAAACACATTTAAGATAGTCTGTTTAAAACATTAGAACCAAATAAAAGTGCCAGAATTTTTACATTCCCTCCTTTTCAATGAATGCAATTTATAGACATTGATTCATAGGGAATCAACAAAAAGTAAACAGAGAAATTCAGAGGGCTACAGTCATGAATTATAAAAATAACTATATCTCTTCCAGCAAGAGCTAAAAGAAAAAAAAGTAATTGTAATTGAATGAGGCCCTGTTTAAAACCTCGTTCAATTCCTTTATTGAAGCTTACGACGGTTTCATATTTGGAGCAAGGTCAAACACAATGCTCAATTATTTTATACGTCCGCTGACATCACTTCTGACGAACCGCTCTCCGGTTCCTCAATATTTCGGTCTGTTTTGACTACAGTCGTTGAAAAAAAAAGATTCTTATCTGCCCATTGTCTGGTAGTGCTATTTATTTGGAAAAAGAAAGAGGAGCTCAAGTAAGCTATTAAAATATTGTGGCTTTAAAAAAATAATTAATGGGAGGGATCTTTCCATAGCCTCCTGCTCTTACACAAAATTTGGGACTAAGGGCAAAACCCTAAAAGATGTAAGTGTACAAATTTTTACTTTCTCGTGTGCGTTCTATAGAGAAAGTGTAGCAACTGCTGAAAAATTCGAAATCTCGAAATTTTGATGAATCTCCACGTTTTAGACATCCCCGAGTTCGAAAAACACATTTTTGGAAAATGTCCACAGACAAAGAGAGCATAATTTCAGGAATGTGCTTTTATAGTTCATGAAATACTAAAGTGTCAAAAATTGACAAACTATCAAAATCGAAATTTTTCGACGAACTCTTTGTATAGTTCAAATACGAGAAAGTAAAAAAAGTGAAAGATACAACAAAATGAT
Source organism: Argiope argentata (assembly GCA_026289955.1). Taxonomy (NCBI): domain Eukaryota; kingdom Metazoa; phylum Arthropoda; class Arachnida; order Araneae; family Araneidae; genus Argiope; species Argiope argentata. The sequence continues at coordinate 618,437 of JAOUZG010015602.1, read as the reverse complement.
CAAATGTTTTAACGATGTAACAACATGCGCGCGACATACACAAATTAAAAATTCATCAGACAAAAAAAAATCCTAAATATATTTCTTCCTGCTTTAGAAATGTAAAGATTCAAAAAAAGTTATATGTTAGACAGTAAAATTCAAGCACGGTCATTAACTACAAAAATAAACACAGACTTCAGCTGTCCGCCTTTTTTTTTTTTCTTTTTCTTTTTACTGGCAATCAAGCGTTCTTTACTTTCAAATAAAAACCCATCGTAAATTTACCTTTGATGGTTCTCTGAAATACTTTCATATTTCAAAGGAGAACCAATATGTGGACTCTTCATTTTATGACACGCGGAACAGCCCGTGCTGTCAAACCGTAAGCATCAACTGGCAGTAAAGATCTATTGTTTTTCACTCCTACTCCATTGTTGCGGTAACCCGAGAGGAGGAAAATGTAACTTTATATTGTCTTTGTGAGGTAAAAGTGAAAGCAAATATGATTCTTCTCATAATTCCTCCGGTTTCACGATTTCCTGCTTCTAATTTTTGCAACAGTTTTTAAAGAGGTCGGCGATTTGTAAGTCGTGTTATATTCGCATGTAACGGGAAATAAAAGTTCAAATTTAAGCGTTCCCGTTTGATTTTTAAAACATTTAAATCGTGAAGTTTTTCACTTTCTGCTGTAATATGTAAAAAAAGAAAATGCATTAACTCATTCGCTGCTAAGTCTAAATTGTATGAGGTTATTCCCATTGTCATTTCTGTTTTGAGTGCTATTGTTTATCTAAGTTTTATTATTTCAAAATAAATACACATATTTTGTCATAAATAGTCATTTACATGTATAAAAATCAAACACGAGTAATTTACATGTATAAAAATCAAACACGAGTATACTCGTGGTTGACAATGGGAATGCAACAGGACTAGATATCCTTTTTCTTATTTGCGCCCGTTTAAGCAAAAAACAAATCATGAATCACACAAACAGATGAAAGTATAAAAATACTAAAAAAAGGGACACAATTTTCTGTTAATTTGTAAAGGCCGGTAATTCACTGCTTACCATTACTTAGATTCTATTTCGTCTCAGCAGATAAAAAGATCGGTTCTGTGTCACTTGCGCTCAGTCTCATTAGCGTTAACTCATTATAGGGTGTCATTTGCGCTCACGCCTTAAAAAGGGTACCACATTATGACTTTTATATTTGTATATAAAATTTGGCGATTTTACAATGTGCGCCATAATGGTAATCAATTACTATCATAGTGAGAATGATACTCCATATCTCTGATAACGTTAAAAGGCTGCCGTGGCAAAAATGCTAATGACCGTTAAGAATACTGTATTAACCCATTTGCTGTCAAGCCTAAACTGTATGAGGATATTCCAATTGCCATTTCTGTTTTGAGTGTTATTGTTTGTCTAAGTTTTGTTATTTCAAAATAAATACACATTTTGCCATAAATAGTCATTTACATGTATAAAAATAAAAAACAAGTATTCTCGTGGTTGGCAATGGGAATGCAACAGACTCGATATCCTGTTTTCTTATTTGTGCACGTTTAAGCAAGAAAAACAAATCATGAATCACACAAATAGATGAAAGTATAAAAATACTAAAAAAACGGTACACAATCTTCTGCTAATTTGAAAAGGCCGGTTATTCACTGAAGACCATTACTTAGAATCTATTTCGTCTCAGCAGATAAAGGAATCGTGTAATATTGAACAATTTAACTGTAACTGAGTTTATCTACAACATCTCTCATCAGTAAACAGTGTAGTTTTGTAGAGTCAGAAGTACCTATCAATAAATAGTTAGTTGGGATTTAAACATAACAAATTAATAAATAAACACAACAAGTCTTGTCCAGATGTATCACTTTGTTCAGTTGCATGTCAGATAATACACCCTCCTAAGTTGATTTTTGTTCAATTTAAATAATTAAAATGCCATATCATATTTGTTAAATAAAGTAGAAACAATTTATTTGTAGCTTTTTTTCAAGTTTTTGCACTTGCATATTTATGTTTGCAGCCATAAAAAGTTTGACAAGTTGTACGTTATAATATATTGAAAGTATCACGAGTATATTCGTGCTGGCAATGTTAACACTCTGCCAACTACGAATATAATCGGGGTTAGCAGAGAATGGTTTTAAAAGAACTTGATTTCGAAACTGTGGCGAATCTTTACGCTTCAGCCCTCACTGATGAAGAAAAAGATATTTTTTGGGATTATGTCTGTTTTTGTAAACATGATAATTTATAAATACTTTGATTTATAAACACAGAATTCGGTATTCGGTTTTTACACTAAATTTGTAGATTTCTATCAAATATAAGGCGAAATCAATTCACAGAAAGCTCTGTTTCTAGTTGTACAAATAAATAAGGTAAATATGATATCATAGGCAACGCCGTGTACTGCTAGTTGAATAATAAACTTTAAATGCAAAGTTGAAATTATTTTCATTTTTTTAAGAATCAAAATTTAGTTCAAAGAGTAACATATTTTTGTGCAGCTTTTACCTGTAGTTCCCAATTTATTGCTTGATTGTTTGTAATGGTTGAACCAATGTTATACAGTACTTATGTGCAACAAGGGCACTGGTCATATTTTATATAAGTACGCCTCGGGCAACTCTACAATACTTATCAGAATAAAATACGTCTTCTCCCATCTGAAACCATAATCAACTCCACTCAGGCTCATATAACCAATAAATTTACAGCAAGCCATCCTTGAAAGCAATACGTATTTCAAAAAGAACAATATTAACGTTGATCTTCCTCAACAATCATTATTATAGAGAACTCAAGCACTCAGATAACAGCTACAAAAAAATTTTCCTGCAATCCGAAACTGTAACCTTTTAGGCCCATGTAGCCACTAAAGATACAGCAAGCCATCTTTTGAAACCAGCTTATATAGCAAAAAGATCAATACCCATGTTGATCGTCCCCCTCCCAATTGGTACTGATGTAGAAAGCTGTGGCGTTCAAATGAGATATGCGTGCAAACAGTTTCGTTAAATTATGCCGGAATAATTATTACGAGGGAAAATATCACGCCCTCTTATGAATCCTGAAACGTGAGAGGGACGAGTGTGGCTCCCACCTGTATTGGAATAATTATCCGAAGGGGAACAAAAATTATTTGAATATTGATTCTGCTCTTTATTCTACCAAAACAAAAATGGAAAAATAAATCTTTTTTTTTTCTATTTGTAAATTGCAGATTCTTAAAAATGTTGGATTATCATTTATATATTAAAGATATGCTTACAATTAACATATTATATCAATAAATTTTAATCAACTACTCAATAAAAATATATTTATTCCATTAAACAAGTGGAAGCTTCTCCATACGACTTTTTCATAATTATTCAAGCGCAGCGTTTTATTTTCAGGTTCAATGCACATTGAACAGAGTCGAGGGTTAGTTAGGGTAAGTTTGGGCTTCATGTCCTAAAGGCAAATTTGATGACTCTGCACCAATCACCTTGTATGAGAATATTTAAAACCTATTATAGATGACGGTTGCTCCCAAATTTGATAAAAATTAAATTTTTTTTATAAGATTAATTTGTATCATTTCATTGATATAGAATCGTTCAATTTGAAACCAATACGTATTGCAAAAAGTTTAATATTAATGTTGATCTTCACTTAACAATCGGTATTACTATAGAGAACTCGGGTACTCAGATGAAAGCTAATATAGAATAGTTCAATTTGAAACCAATGCGTATTGCAAAAAGATCAATATTAATGTTGATCCTCGCCTAACAATCGGTACTGTATCATTCTTGTGCTCATATGTGCTTGGACAGACAAACGAAAACTCTACTGACAGATGCAGTTCAAAATTTACGAAGCATCTATAATTCATTTGGGGAGGGGGGACATATGTCAAATTTGATACATCAGATAATGTTCTTTTGGTTTGTTTCGTGAGTACAAAAACAGACAGAAGAGCGAAATTGCACTAATGGATTCCGTACAAATTTAGAAGAAACCGACAAAATCTGACGCGAAGCTCAAGAACCAAAATTTCTTTTGTCTCAATTGGTTTCCGTTTGAATCATTTAGAGCTTTCGTGCTCATAGAAACATACAATTGCAGAATGCTAGTGGCTCAAGAGACGAAAAACAGAAAATAAAAATTTCGAAGTCGAATTTTTCGGCAATTACAATGTTTATTCTTCACGCACTTCGTATTCGAGAAGTTTATTAACTTTTTGCAGTCCTTTTTGAAAGCTAATTCAGCAATGTATTTACGCAAAAAAAGACCCTATGAATATATAAGTGCAAATAAAAAAAGCAAATAATTGAAACAATTCAATATATTAAAATATTATTATTAGGACAGCATATCCCTACCTGCTCACTTTTCAAAAGCAGTCATTTAAATCTATATAAATGAGTATAAAAATATATAGGAAAAATAATTTGTAAAAAAAAAAAGAAATGGATACTGAAAATTAAAATCTTTATTTGAAGTAAATTTTTGAACTGCAATTGTTTAAATAAAATTTCTTCGCTGAAAAATATTCATATTTTCAGTAATCAAATACAATCTATAAGTTTATTAATAATTAAAAGATCCAAAATTCATAATAAAATTCACAAAAGATGAAGGATTAAAACATGAATGATACAAATACTGATCACTATGTTGTATCAGTGAAACAAAAAGAAAACATTTAAAATATTTAATGAATTGAAAATTATGAAAGTTAGTATAGTATGAAAGGGACTTCATATAAAACTTCCAAGTACTATAATCGTTTGAAATTATAAAAATAAGCGTTATAAATATAAAAAAATACATTAAAAAATATTTTCATTAATAAAATGGCAAACTATTTGAATTGGAATTTCATTCATTTAAGTTCATTGCTCTGATTTGACGTAACGCAGGTAGCATTTACTGTATTGCACAATATTATATGATATTAAACAATATTCCACAATATTATACAATATTGCAAATATTTATCAATATTGTACAATATTTGTGCTTCTAGGGAATCATACAATGAGGAATTGAAGGAAAACCGAAGTCGTAATTTAGGCTTGGAATAAAAAGTTGAATTTCATATTATAACGAATTGTGACAAATTAAAGCGTAAATAACAAGAAGTAAAATAAATATGATAAGAATAACTGAAAAATAATGAGGATATATATCAAAGAAAATGAAGAATGATATATATCAAAGAAAAACAATTATCAAAAAATGTAAATTTACCTAAACAGTAATATCTAAAAGAACATAGTATCTAGAAACCGCCAATGCTGCTACAACTAGAATACAAATGAAATGAACTAAATAAGCAAAAATTTGAAATCAAAAGGAGAAATAATGATAATAATAATATAATGAATCCGGCCTGAAAACTTTTTCAAGGGTCACCCTCTGGCAGGGATTCAAATCAGTATATATATATAATGAAAAACACATTTAAATGATTTGTTGAGAATAAATAGCAGAGTCGGGGCCGAAATCATGGAGAATACAGGTTGAATTTTTAGTTCTTTATTCCATCACGGGAGCAGGCATATTTAAAAGCGAAGGCGACGTGCACAACACAGAACTCACGAAAGCTAAGTGTACAAAAAGGGGCGGGGAAATCATTATCCCTGGTCTTAAATACCAAGACTTTGATAGGGATAAATATTTTTTATAGAGCTTAGAAACTTGGATTTCGTGGGGATTTCCATGTCTCACACATAAGAGGCAAGGGAAACACAGGGATCTTTCTAAAACTATTTTGTTTAAGTCAGCAATTTTCATCTCTCCCACGGAGTGTGAGAAAGTAACAGGCGTTTAGCTGTTTCAGCAATTTTACACAGCTTCTCTTGAATTAATTAACTAGAGCGAGTGAAATGGATCAGGAAATAAGGGATTATTTTAGAATGATATTACTATGGGCTAAACTAAGATAGGGCTTTAGAAATTAATTAGGATTAAAATTAAGAGTTTAAAATATCATTACATATATATTATATAAAAGAGCTTTAAATAATAAAAATACTAAAGGGGGGCTGTTTCGAATGCTATAAGTTAAGCATAAGAATACATTTAAATTGAACACAGAGAATCTCACACAATTTACAACTTATAATAATAAACCCGCTCCACATATTTTAATTACAAATTGATTTCAATTCCATGCCCTGATCTTCATAAATACTCACCCAAAAAAGATAAGTACCGTTTGATGACTCGGCATTCATTTCACTCGCAAAATTTTACCATCCACAACAGACGTCACAAAATAAAACAACGCTTGACAAATCTCTATATGTTAACAACACGACAGGCTTATCCAAACAGCTATAACGGACGTCGACGCGATTACGGAAAGCGAATAACCACATTAACTGGCTCAACTGAAAATGTGCAGCCTTATTATCGCACAAGCGTAGCTTAAAGTAAGCAAGAAATGAGGGGATTCCAATTAAAAATAGACTTCTCAGACACAGCTGGGAGGCTGCAGCAGACCCCTTTCGTCCTCCGTTTCTAGAATTTTTTTATATATATTTTTTCGCTATTGAGGAGCTTCTTGGGTTTGGTAAGCATACTGCACATCTTGCGGCGTAAGCATATGTTAAAAGTGAAAATCAGTCTGGTGAATCTCGACTTCCATAGACTGAAGTAACTAACTGTCTGCTACCTCAAGAAATCGTCCATAGCGTGATAAAATGGCATTTGCGGTCACGAATGCGAAAAAAGCCCGAGTCATTTTCTGTCGAACAAATACGGTAGATAAACAAGGGAGGGGAGACTGGAAAGCACCTTTTTTTAAAATTCTATCTAAGTAAAATGTTTGTAGAGTCGGATGTCACTCATTTTAATAATAGCAGCCAAATTGAAAAACCAGTATGATATATTCAGCAGAATCCGAATGTTTTAATTGTTCTTTATTGTCTTTTTTACTTTCAAGTGAAATGTGATATCAAGTGAAATGATGAATATCGACGAAATCAAAACCACAATAACTTAACCCCTTAACCGGTTTGCCCGTACGTGCATCGATTAATCGAATTTCGATAGTTATAAACAAAAAATAAACCATTCGTAACAATTATAATTCAATAGTAAAATGACTTCGAGTACGTAGATAAGCCAAGTATTCCATGGATTTCTATTTGAATCAAAATAAGAAAATATTCCCGAAACAGAAGGTGTCATCTTATTCGATAGTAAGGAAAATAAGTCGGTTAAGGGGTTAAAGTAAAGCTGTAAAAACAATGTCAAAAATAACATTGATTTTTTTTCGTTGATTATTTTCCGCGACAACTATGCTGCTGATTAACTAGAGGCACTAATCACCAGGCGTACTCCATAGCCCCGCAATTTCTTCGCATATTCTCCAATAAAGGCCTGTATTCCCCTTCCACCACCCTTTTTTAATTTTTTGACCTTTTGTAAAGCCACGAATGCCCTGCATGCCACATACGAATGAGACAATTAATTGCTTGATTCTCTTGGACGGAAGACTTAGGATTTCTTAAACTTTGGACCAGGACTTTTTTTTTTTAACAATTAATAGAAACAATACTATGAGACAATAAGTGCGGAAAATCACCCATCAATTCACGAATGGTTAGCAACACAAGTGACAAAATTAATCAACGAATAAAATTGGCGAAATCGGTCTTGTTGTTGAGGTTGGAAGTTTTCAGAAGACTTAGTTTTGCGATATCCCCTCAAAAAGAGAAATTCTGACGTACAGCAACCTATGGTGACATATTTAAAGCTATCAAATTAAATAAAAATCAGAAAAGATATGTTAAGTGTTTGAAGCTAATGGAGCTATGTCGACGTTTTTCTTTTCTCCACCGGGATATTATATTTATATATTAGAGAGAAAGAGAGATTTCTCTTAGAATTGGAGATGGTACGCAACAAGCGATCATTTATTGAGGGACCATAAATTTTTATATGAAACTGGTTATGGAGAATGGATATAATCGGAGAATTTGGACCTCTAGTTGAGGATAGGTGATTGTTTCTTTGATTTTCCTATTTATTTCCAACACACGAATTAACTTTTTCAATTGTGTTTTTTTTTTTATTTTGCCAATACTAAAGAACGCCAATTAACTGGTTAATTGGAAATCAAATTAGATGTGGATAATCAAATTACGAAAAAAAATTGGAGGATTGAATAAAAAAAGGTTATTTCAAGAAAATGATGAAAGAAATTAAATAAAGCGCATGTATTAAACAAAAAAATTGCATTATGCATATTAACTCACTATATTAAAATATAATTATTACTTAAAATATTATAAATAATAAAGCTGTACATTTCTTTCCTCCGCCTCCCTAGCCATGCTAAACTTTAGAACAAAGGCACTTTATCAAATTTTAGAGTCGTGGGGGAAATTTAAAATAAAAACAAGGCTTCTATTAAAAATTGGCCAAAAACTAATAGCACTGGTAAACAAGTACTTTTCATTTTCATTATATAAAAATACATATAACATATGCCGGCGTCCTGGTATAGGGGTGGAATTTCTCTGTGAACTGGGTTTGAGTTCCGATTACAGTATGGTTGTTGTTGTTCTGTGCTCTATCTATGAGGTGTGTGAATGTGTCATCCAGTAAAAAGGGGTTGAGCAAATGAATGTGACGTATGAAGTAGCTAAGTCGTACGCTTGGCCCTAGTTGACGCTATTTGGAAAACTAAAGACGCTCACTCAGCTTAAATAGCCGATAGATAACAGTCAAAGGGCTTGTAAAGTGCCATAAATCAAAACACATAACACACACACATTGACATATCCATAACAGTTTTGGTTTGAAATAAATAAGATTGTAAAACCCTCAAACACCTCGCTTAGATTAAAAATTTCCTAATCTAATCAATTAAGTCATTAATCATAATAATTACTTTCAAATAATATGTATTTTTTTATAAGCGAAATTCGTTCTCCATTGTTTGTTCTTCAAATAAACAAAAACATCAACGATAAATGTTTATAAGTCAGCTGTCTTCAAATACATTCTCTTGAACAATGCGGCCTGCATTTTTTTAAACACAGCAAATAAAAAAAAAATTCTTCTCGGCACATAAAAATATCACAAAAATCCTCATAAACTCACTGAGTTCATTTTTAACGCCATTTCTTCCAAGAAATTATCAACCAAAACCAGGTGGGTTCAAAAGTCATGTCAAAAGATAGCACTGCCTTCCCAGAAAGACTGCCCCCGCATTTCTAACATAATGAAAACGTTTGGTTCAAAATTCAACAGCTAACTTTCGTTCAATAAGAACAGGTGGCCTTGGCCCATGTAAGGATTCACAAGTGGTGACCTCACTTCGCAGGTTATCTAGACTAAAGCATAGCTGCAGGGTGGTTTGGAAACTAGTTTGGGAACGTTAGTTTAATCAGAGAATGAGCAATCGACCGATATATATGAACACACTTTCAATTCATAACACGTCCGGAATAAATTAAAGTAACAAATTAATCATTATGAAGAAAATCGATCACTCTTGAACTACTTTCATTGGATTTACATAGTAACTTAGTTGCCTTCCATTCATTCAATTTTGGTAATCTATACTACTGTTGTAAATGTGAAAGTTTGGATGGATGATGGGGTTCAATCACGCCAGAGCGGCTGAAGGAAATTGGATGAAATTTAGCACAGAGATAGACTATAGTCTACAGAAGAACATGGGCTAATTTTTACTCCGGTTAATTGAGTGGTTAATTTTTTATTGATTAAAAACTAAAATTTCCTCCAAAAATAATAAAAAAATCTGAAAACATCTGCCCGAGCTTTTTTAATCGTTTGTTTATATTTTTCTATTTCCGGTGTTCTTTTAATATTATCTTATCTAATGGAATTCTTTGTAATTTATTGTAGGATTTCCAGACAGAAAGACTTTTTCAACAGAACAAAACATTAAAAAAATTTAATCATTGTTTTTATTTTTCTGTTTTCATTTTTAATTTTAATATTATCTTACTATTCTAAAGGAAGGTTTATTAGTTTTTTTTTCTTACGCTGTTCTTGTGTTAAAATAATTCGATATTTCCTGTTCATTTCTTTTGATTCTTTTTTCTTGCTGTACATATTCCTTTTGCTTATTTTCATCATTTTCGATTAAAATTTTAAAAGTACCTTTATAGTTTCAAGCACATAGCTTTTAAGTACTTTTTTTCCCCCACGCTTATGATGGTAGACGTAATATGTTTTCGACAGGTTATTTCAAACGATACTGTTCATTTTCGTAGTGTATGATAAATTTAAAATTAAACATTGTTAATTAAGAGATCTTTTGATTCCTTCAGAAGTGCTTATGAATAAAAATAAAATAGATGAATTGAAATTAAAATTTTCTAATCTGCATTACGTTATCCCAACTGGTGCTTAAAATTCACGTTTTTGCGTTGCTCCAATTGACGTTGAAAATTTATGCATGCAAACGGTTTTGATAACATTTTACATTTTGATTAGACTGCCAGTTATCACATATACACATCAAAATTTCCACGCGTACGAAGTCGCGGCTAAGAGCTAGTGTTTATATAAAAGGTGAGCACTAATTTCTTTGTTTTGAAGAAACAATATTTATAGGATACCTATTTAAAAAACGGGAAAAAAATGTAGTTTTGCCATTACGAAAAAGTAAAAATACTCAAGAAATCATTCATTCATTTTTTTTTCTTTCTTGATTTTACCATTCAAATCCGCCCATGCGATTCTTGGAAACCAGCTGATTGTTTCGAAATATAGCTAAATGGAAGGAAGTCGATGCAATCATAAAAAAGCTTAAGCAATCAAAGCTTTAATTCGAAACGCGTATGTTAAAACGCTATTTATACATCTTCCAAAAGAATGGCATAAAAAACCGAGTAATTAAAACTAACTTTTTCGCCTTAAAAGGACATACGGCTCGGAGATCAGATTTCATTCTTTAATGGGTAAATAAAACCTATTTTTAAATGGACCATCATAGTAAGAACTATTTTTTACAAGCGATTTAAAATTTTAATCAAGCAAAAGTCGGATTGTAATGTTTAATAATACAAATTTATTATAATTTTATAATTAAAATTGTAAAATCAGTTTGCTACTGATACAAATTCGTTTAAAAGTCATAATTATAAAAAAATTAAGATAATATTGAAAAAAATAACTTAACTTTTAAATTATGCATTTATTAAATGAATGAAGAAAAAATTTCTTACTTTCATTGTGTATCTCATTACAACATTAATTTATATAATACAACATCAATTTATTTGATATCCTTTATTTGATATCATTTATGTTGCATGTATATAGGAGGTTTAAATAAAAAATATCTTTAATGGTCATCCGAACGCTCTACGTATCTACACATTTTAAGTATTCAGAATAGAATTATGCTCGAAGAATATTTGTTTATAAGTGTTCTAACAAAAAATAATAAGTTCGAAATTTTCCTGAGTACAGAGAATTAGAAACAATTTACCTCTGAAAATTCATCATTTAAGAATAATTACAAGCCATAACATTACTAAGGGGTCTCGAAAGGATTGGAGAAAACGAGCAACTATGCATAAATATAAATGACGCATAAATTAATGGAAGAAATCCATTCAAGACAGATATGTTTACTTATTGTTCGTCCGGGATATGCGAACATAAAAACTCAAAAATGCAACGAGAATGAATTGGATGAATAAAATTCGGAAAGTGGTTTTATAACCAGAATCATATACCTATGTAGCCGGCATCCTGGCACAAAGGTAGCGCGTCTTCCTCGTGATCTGGGTGTCCCGGTTCGGGCATAGTTGTTCTTTGTGTACTATCTGTGAAGGGTATGAATGTACCATCCTGTAAAAAGGGCTAGAGCAAGCGAATGTGTATATGTCATTCTCATATGAGCTAGAAGTCAGACTTCTGCCCTCGGGTGCTCAGGGGTTCATATCCTCAGAAGCTACTGCACCCCCTCTTTCCGTTGTAAAGCGGACACGAGATGTACCTATATCAAATTTTCGAACAAAGTCAATCTCCAACCATGGTTAAATATGAATCGATTCTCTCTATTATTATACATGTAAAGGTAACAATTCATAAAAGCAGTAAGTTTGAATTATGAATTTAGGCATGTGATTTTAATGGCGTAAATTTAAATCAAATATTGGCTTAAGTCTTGCAAAGAGAACAGATCCAAAATGAATCCTCGATTCTTATATGATGAAGTTCAATGCAAAACGAAGCATACGAAAAAGTTGAAAAAAGAAATATCCTGCAAATTTTATGAATATATTGTTTTTAAAAAAAACTATCTGCGTCATCCTAGGATAGTGTGAAAAAAGTTATGAAAAATCGCAAAAAAATGAATGAATGAATATTGATTTTATTGATTAATTTAATGTCCCCTGTTTTGAAGCTTACAAAGCTTCACGAGTCCGAATCGTGATGTGGGTTAGTACTTGATAGAACATTGATGGGAAGAAGAAAAAACGAATCTTAACACGTTACTTGATAAGCAGGTCATTAATGATGGATGATACATTAACGATGTCAAGATTGCAGCTGGTTCGTCGCAGCTGATTAGCGATGCATAGCGAAAATTGGATTTCGACAGCGCGTGGTGTAAGGAACATTATGGGAATATTTATGAATGATAATAGAAAGACAATTAGTGAAAAATTAAATTCAAATTTACAAGTTGAGAAATAGTGAAGCACGTATTCGATATCTATATCCATGTTATTCCATAATATGCACGGTAGCTATAAACCTCGTATGCACAGGATTAACACTGTGTTTCATTATTTAAGTCTCATATTACTATTTAACCTTTTTATAATGTCAGAACATGTTTTTGGGATGAGATTTTTTGGTGTCAACAAATATCCATAGACGAAAAATTGAAATTTTATTATGTTCGCAAGCATCTCAAAAAAATCAGCTTTTGATGACGCGTTGCCATTGCATTTACAAGAACATCGAGTTTTTTTTTTTTAAGTAAGTTAATGACTACAGCAAATAAAACCAAGAAAATGTCATTTCGAACACTCCGTTATATGAAAGGAAATGAATAGGAAATGCGATATTCTTTTTAAACAATAAATGCGAGGCAAATCTTTTTTGGATCGTTTGAAATACTGAAGTGACTCATTCAATGAAACTATTAAAATGAATAAAAATAAAATTTAACTTGCACGAGCACGCGGGCTTGGCCATTCAAGAAATGATGTTCTGACATGATACATTGAAACATGCGTAGCAGATTTCATTTTAATCTTTATTTTGTCCTGTTTTCTTTATAAACTTTACATAAACATCGGTGTCGGCAATGCTGAGATTCTATTTAACTAGTTTGTATACAAGAGTCTCAAAAGAGTTCAGGTAATTTAAAAATGGGTAAATAGTCTCAACTACAATGTACCATGACGGCTAATACACAAATAAAAATTAATCTCATAAAAAATATTTTAGAATTAATTTTAAAAAGTACTTAACCCTTTCGGCCCTCCCGCTGGCTTTTGACACAGCCGAGTTTGAAATTCTTAATTTTCCTTTCAATTCAAACCTGATGGTAGCGTTTGTCACAACTTCCTGGTTCTTATACTCGTCGTTAAAGTGCAATGAAATTAAATGTGGACATTCTTTTGGTGACCCTTATCACTAATTTCCATCCTTTTTTTTATTCCACACATTTAAAAATTCAGGACTGAAAGGGTTAAATTGTACAGGAAAGGTAAGTGAGATCAATATTTTCCTTTGCCTCCAATTATAAAAATGAAAAATTCATTAACAAGTTTCATTACGCATTTACGATGAGATTTTAAATCATGCAGTTATTTAATATTTGTAAATCAAAAAAAAAAAAGTTTAACTTCATCAGATACAGAAACGTTACACTGCCCACAGGAATTCATTGAATGATTAAAATCAATTGAATTTCAATTCAAGGAAATGTCACTGTAATTGAATTTCATAATCAAGCGATATATATATCATAAGCTTTCAGTTGCCAATTGCAATACGCTCCAATCAACTTTTCAATCTAATAATTTTTTTATGAAATTTCTTAACAGTAATGGTAATCATATCACGGATTCTTATGAATTGAATTATCTAATCCAAAAAAAAAAAAAAAATTGCTAAGGATAGCATCTTAGAAAAGGAACAACGTCTTCTTCCGTTAGCCGTCTCGTTTATTCCACAATATAGGAAGTGTGCTTTCTGTTTGACGTTGACATACCGTGATGGGAGTTTAATATTATTTTGGACTTCTTATCAACCTTTTAGGTCCAAAATTGGTCACAAATCTACCGTTTTGAATCCAAAGCTGGGGCCCCAAATTTCATTGATATCATTCGAACGTTTAAGAATTATTGCATCTACACATAAACAAATACATGAATACGACAGACAATCAGCTAACAGATTTGGCAAAAATTTCTATTATCTGATTCCAGCGATAAAGCCACATACTAAATTTCACCCATCTAGCTCATTGTATGATTCCTATGCAAAATATAATATAAAGCCACATAAGGACATAATATAATGCCAAAGGAGGGGATTAAAAGATGATACAGGCCACACGATGGAGGACATGGAAATTTCTCACTTGATCTGTACAGAGAACCGCTCTGAAGTCACTACCTGGACATATGTTTAACCCTTAAACAAAGTAACTGATTAAAAAAAGCAGTGGTGAAATTTTGGCGATTTTAATACTTTATTTTATGTTATCATAACACTGCCGTATAATCTTAACAAGATCGAAAAGTGGTGCGTCAAATGGCGTGTTGTAATTAATACAAAAACAAACCCGCAGGTCATACTTTTCCGCAAAAAACGTGCCAACAAGCCAATCAAAATTAACCTACTAGTTTTCAGGTTTAGGAAAAAATGTATCGGTATTGACACCAATACCAAGTACCAATATTTTATGTATGTTTCATGTAGAGAAAAATGTTTTGTATGTTTCATGTAGAGAAAATTTACGTATGTTTCATGAGGAAATCGCAAACTTGGATCCATTCAATAATATCACATGATTACCCATTTTTCCCCCCTTTTATTCGCTGTTACCATTTTTACTACCTGGTATACAAAGTACACAAAGATAAAATGTTGTCCAAGTGAAACTAAAATTAGACGAACCTACACTTCCAGACCCTCCCCTTCCCCTTCAAGAACACATTTTTCTAACTATGTCTGTCTGCGAACATCATGGTTCAAAAATGTTTCGAGCTAGACAGATGACATTTGGTATAGGATTTCTTGTCGAAATTTGTAAATTTTTGTCAAATTCTGAGCGAAATCCTTTCAGAGAAAGGTGTCTTTCCTGCTTTCCAAATGTAAGATAACACAATAACGGCAAAATGGAAAGAGATGGATGGATAAATTTTGATATGTGATTTATCATCTAAAATCTAGATTCTTTTCGAATTTTGGGCCACTTCTGTTGAAACTAACCGTCTATATATCTGTGGTCTGCTCTTTCACAAACACGTAAACCCGATAACTCAAAAACGCAATGACATACTATATTATATATATTAAATATTTTTTATTTAACATATTATAATATGATTTCGCGTCCGCTTTACAGCGGAAAGAGGGGGTGCTGTAGCTTCTGAGACCCTTGGGCGGAAGTCTAGCTCATATGAGAATGACACACACATTCGCTTGCACAGCACCTTTTTACAGAGGGGGAGGGGCACATTAACACAACTTACAGATAGCATAACGAACAACCATGCCCTAACCGGGACTCGAGCGAGGACGAGGAAGACGCGCTTCCTCTGAGCCAGGACACCGGCATATTATAATATCTAAATAAAAAAAATATGATATAATATTGTGAATCTAAATATATAATGTATGTATATAATTCGAATTTTCATTTTAATTATTCGGGGAGAGGACGGTCAAAATAAGCACTCCAGGTACTTCTGTACCAAGTCCATACCAGCGGTCAATCGACAAATATCGCTCGTTAATAGGCTCAATCGTAACTATTTCTCGTTAATGATGCGGAATAAATAATAAACAAGTACATTTATTAGAGATTATGCGGGAAAGTTTTGAGGAGAGAACAACCACCAGTTACATTTACACTTTCCTCATTCATTCATTCATTCATTCCGACACTTAAATGCAAGGAAATTTATACACAGCCTACGATTGTCAAAAAAGAATATACCTCCTGCGACCTTGTGCCAGAACCTCTTACGCATGGCTAATGCTTCATCAAAAAAAGGCATGTAAAGACCTCCATGACATCTGAGATTTGCCTCCGACCAAAAACAAAAGAAAAGGTAAAGAAAGGAGGGGGGGGCAGGATGGAAGATGGCATACCTTAATAATGTAGGAAGAGTGTGGGAGGAAGAAGAGGGAAAAAAAAACAGAACAATATAGGAGCAGAGTAAGAAACACAAAATGAAGTTCGCGACGCTCTGTTGAATCCAGAGCATGCAAAGAGCGTGACGGCAAGTTTTACAAGGATCGTCTTCTCGAAAAACCGCAATTCATTGTGATTATGAAATCGGATATACCGGTACCAGCAAATAAAATCGCAAGTCGTGAATAGGAATGTAAAATAAGTTGGAAAAATGCGATTTTGCTCAGCTAAAAATGCAATTCGGTAGAGTTCGTTTTTGAAAAATTAACTACTGAGTTCTGTTTATATATTATTTGTTATTATTTTTATGGTAATTACCTTTTTTCTCATAGGTGCAAACAAAATATTTTAAAACTATATAAGGGCACCAAGGGTAATTGATATTTATAAGTTAAATACACTACTTTCTTAATGACAAGATGTACCCGTCCAGATGGATTGTTACCCTGTCAACAATACTTAAATCTGGTTATCACAGATTATCTAAAGAAAGCAGAAGAAAATTTCATGAACATTGACAGTGTTCAAGAGAAAAAAAATTACGGCACACTTTAAAATGAAGAAAAAAAGAACAGCAACTTATTAATTTTTTTCATAATCTTTTCTATTCGTAATGCTCACGAGCATTCAAAACTAATAACTTAAATCAAATTATATCACAAAGAAAAATTAGGAGAAAAAAAATGAAATACCAAATATAAGATTTAAAAAAAACAGTAAACTTTATTACGGTCTGTGATATAATGAATTAGCCTGAATGCAATCAAATCCAAATTACGCGGCCTAAATGTAATGGTGTATATGCAAGACGATAAATTAATCGATATAAATAAAAAAAAGATATTAAAATGAATTCTGCTATGCATATTTCATTGTATCATGTCAGAGCATCATTTCTTGAACGGCCAAACACCACGTGCTCGTGCAAGTTAAATTGCATTTTTATTCATTTTAATTGTTTCATTGAATGAATCCCTTTAGTATTGCCAACGATCCAAAAAAATTTGTCTTGTATTTATTGTTTTAAAAAATATCGCATTTCTTATTTATTTAATTTCATGTAATCACGTGCTCAAAATGACATTTTTTTAGGTTTTATTTGCTGTAGTAATTGACTTTTTTTAAAAAAAAAAATCAGAGGTTTTGTAAATGCGATGGCAACAAGTTATTAAAAGCTGATTTCTTCAGATGCTCGTGCAGATAATAACATTTTTATTTTTCGCCTATGAATTTTTGTTGACGCCAAAAACCTCATCCCAAAAACATCATCATGTTCTGACATGATAAAAACATGTCTCAATTGCTGGACATTCAATCGGAAGTTGGGATTCTGCACTCAATAATGACACAAACGAAAAAAGGCAGAATATTTTTAGCTCTTCCCAGCGTTACAGACGGCAATGAACAATTATGTATGACGATTACGTTTCTATAATATCCTCTGACTACCAAAATTCCATTACTATCGATAATATTCTCCACTCGACTTGTTTCGCATATTTCCATTATATGGCTCAATGGAAGGAAATCGAGTATGCCTTTTGGATTTCTTCAAAGGGGACAACAAAGACCAGTGATTCTGATCTAAAATCTTGGAATCAAAATGCTATTATTTATCTATCTTTTTGTATTTTTGAATTACTGCATTCAAACACACATACGTAGACACAAAAAAAAAGACAAGTAAGTAAATAATCGGTTTTAAAGAAATTGAACTATAATTTCATACAGATCCACTATTATGATAGAAAAATCATATAATAAATAATTCATCCGTTTGCTTCGCTGCACTCTTTGAGCTATCATACTTAAATGTACAGAACAATGCAAGACAGAATCGACTGGATGACTAGCTTAAAATTTGATACAAATCTTGCATTTTGGATTAAGACTTCATCCCTAATGTCATCCATTCAGCTAAGTCGATTCTGAATCAAGTACAGAGACAAACATAATCCCAAAAGGAATCTAAAATAAAGAAATCCATAAATAAAGAAAATAAAGAAAACCTGAGTAAGAATTTTAAAAAAACTAAATTTTAACTAAAAACTAACTAAACTTTCGAGCATAACTCTGCTCGAAAACCCTCGGGAACTGCAAATACAATATCTTTCGGATCGCTCTGCTCGCTCGCCATCTACTAAACCTACTTTAGTCTAGCAACAGATAGATCCAGATTCAATTTATTCCATAATATGATAAAACGATGAAAGAAATAAAAAAAACGTAAAGCAAATTATAATCTCTTATATGCTTTCGATAGATTCTTCCTTCGATTGAATCTCTGATCAGCAAGTCTTTCAATATTCAAGTAGATTCAACAGATGTTCCAATTTTATTTTTTTTAATCATGACAACATTTCAAGTATTTACTACTTGAATTTACTTCCTTTACCTGTTAACATGCCTGGAAAAAAGAACATAGTCCTGACATAGTTTCACAACTATGCTCTTGTAGTTTCGAAACTTTGCAGAGTACATAAATGTTTAACAATATATCGTTCATTACGACTGGATCTTCCTATAAAATATTCTTGAGCATTTTCATTCGAATTCTCTTTTTCAATAATATCGTTTTAAAATCGATACGGCACAACTTAAATCCATCGTAAAAAATTATCCATTTTATTACCGTTAATTTTTTGCTTAAGAAATTTCAAACCGATGCAAAAATAGCGTTCACTTGAAAAATTTTCAAACCTCGAGTTGATGTTACGACATGAACGGCCTAGGTCGAAGTGTTGCCAAACGGCGATCGTCAAATTCGGCATAATTTTGCGTCCACGTAAGCGTTTTATATGGATATATTTATATGGATTTAGAGATAGATGCAATATTGTCTTTTTAAATACGATAAAAAAAGAGAGGGAGAAAATTAAAATGCGTAATAATATCAAAAAATCTGTAAAAAAATTCCATATAAAAATCTTTAAAAGGCAATCATTCACAAAAATCTGTAAATTCATAATCAGAGGTTAGCATACACTATATCAATATATACGACTGGGGTAGGTGCACATCAAATATGTAAATGAGAAGCTACTGGCATGGTGATTGGTTCTCGTCCCTCTAAGTGATTATAGAAATAGCGTAAAGTCGATTACTCCCTACCGATAACGAACGTGCTTCCTACAGGAAGGGTTGTACCGTAGCCGGTGATGGTTTTTAAGACTCAATCTCATTTTCCGTCAAAGCTGCCGGTCATTCAAATTTTACCTAAATGCCTCAGAGCGAGTCTGAGAAGTCAATGTGCGGATACTATGTATTAACATACTACATATATATTAAAATACTATTAATATACTAAAATATTAAGTAGAATTCTTCTGACAAGGATTCAATACCTCCTTTCAAATAAATTAAGTCCCACAGAATTGAATAAAAAATAACCAATTATGTAAAAAGTATTTTCATAATTCTCAGGATCACTAACTAGACGGTAAAGAACTATAAAACCGTAGTTAATTGAGAAGAACACGTCTAGTAAAATGTGTAAAAAGAAATGTTTCCAGTCACTCATCATAAATGTATGAAGCTAATAACTTATGAGTGACGAGATCAATGGCACAAAAAAAGTCAAGAAAGCATGAATGAATGGCATAGTAAAGACTTATCGATCAAAGAGGCGGTTAGTTCCGCGTTCATAAATTTGTCTATAGAAAGGAGGGGATGGAAGTAAAAAAAAAACAAATATTAGAAAATAGATTAAATAATATTTTTTTAATTAAGTCAATTCCTACTTAGGCCAACAAAGAAAAAAAAATTAGTTTAGTTACTTTTTATAAAATGATTACAATTAGCATAAATAATTTATCAAAAAAAAATATTGATTTCTGCAAGAATTGAACTCGCATTCTTCACTTTCACGTAGAAAATATTGAAAACCTTGCATTTTACTGATTGAGCTACTGCCTGTTGATTTCAATTTTCATTTGCTGACACTCAATTTAAAGTATTAAAAATTAATTAAATTTAATTAATGAATTAATGTTTCAAAAAACTGTATTAACATCGTCATCCACTGCAAGTTTAAAAACTGTATTCGAACTTGAGTGGATGAACAATAAGTATTTTATTAACGAATGAAAATGTGAACAAGATATTATATAAGTAGAGTGTGAACTAATAATAGGAATTGAAAAAAAAAATTGAATATATTCCAATATGTTTTAGGCTGGATACATACAACATGGTTTTAATTATTTTTTTAATCCACTCCTAATTATGTAACAGATAACATACACAGAAAAAAATATTTAATATCTTCGAATCGCGCATGCCAAACAAATAAAAAAATTTAAAAAGATTTTAGTAAAAATAAACTTGGAAACATTTTTAAAATTTGTTAAAATACGAGAAAATTTAAGAATTACAATTAATATTATTGAATTGTTTTTTTAATGATCAAAAGTGATTTGCTTCTAAATTATTAAAGATGTTAACATCTCGATTAAATTTTGATTAAAATTCCAACTAAAACTTTCAAAAATATTTTAATAGTAAATATTTATTTTATCATTTCAAGCAAGTGAGTATATTTCATAGTAAGCAAAAAGTAACTGCAAGTCAAATTTGGTACATTTAGCTCTGCAATAAGTGTTTCAGAGCTTTTCGAACAATTTTTACGCTTATAGATTGTAATGCCTTGTCTATAAACATTACCGTCTTAACACTAACTACTCGGCTTTCGTTGAAAATGAAATAGCAGAAAGGAAATAGTTTTTATACCCAATAGTATTATATCACCAATCCTATTTGTGAGAGAGACATTGTTTTAGTCCATCTGATATTGTTTGTCTTCGCAAACAGCGAAAGCGTAAATGTCAGAGAAAGACGACATAGCCATCGTTCATTCTTCCAAACAATGACGCAAAACAAAGAAAATCAAAACTGGCAGCAGATTTTTATAAATAGGAATGTTCGCAAATCTCATGAAATGAAGTGAGAAGAAAAAAAGCATTGCTTGTACACAAAAAATCAGAAAAACACGGCCTCTCATTCCCCTTTTTCATAATTATTTTTTGACTACATAATAATTAGATGAGTACAGCACACGTAATATTTTATAATCAACCTTAAGATATCACTTTTTTACATTGTGGCGGGAAAATTGAACAAAAAAAAATTAACGCTTGTGATTTATTTTGGGGCCTGTTTCGAATGGCAACAGTGTTTCCCAAAGTACCCTGAAAGCAGAGAAATAAGTGAATGTAATGAGAATGAAATACTGAATGATATTGAGAGATGAATGCTGAAGAATATGTTACCTGAATACGGAAGAAAAGCTAGCAGTTCTAGTAAAATGATAGGACAACTAGTTTCTTGACAGAATTAAACAGGATCATCACTAAGTATAAAAAGTCAATCGCACAATACTGCAGACAGCAAACACTGCGTCGGAATATAATAGATGAGGAATGCTCTTCGAATGTCTCAGTCCAAAATAATGCAAACCCTGGACAGAACTCATTGCACAGCTCATTTTTAAGCATGAAATTCATAAGAAAATATTTAACCATTTATTCAGTTGGATTGATGAATTAATTGGTGTCTTCTCATAAACCTCAAAAATAGCTTGTCCAGACAATTTTTATAGGTTACAAAGAGATACAATACAATACAAGAATATAAAGTGGCCCCTTCCCATATAAATTTGTTTTAACTTCAGGGATAAAAATGTTGAAACACAAGTTCACAATTATATATATATATATATATATATTCCAAAAATTATTCCACTCCGTTCAATTCAGTTCGGTTATATTAATGTCCCATTTTAAGGCAACACGAGCTATTTGGGGACGGGTCTCGCAATTTTGAACATCGATCAGATGCCGAGGACGACACCTGAGCTGGCAACACCTAAACAAACTTCCGTCACATCAGTAGGAGGGCATTTGACCTTAACGGATTTAATATGCACCAGATTCGCTTACACGATGGGTTTTCGGTGGATCACTCAGTCTCGAACCTAAAATCCTACGAAGTAGACACCTCACCACCAAGCCACCGCGGTCCTTTAAAAGACACATCCAAGCTACGATGCTCTTTACATTATGTGAAGGATAGCCTCGAACGTAATAAATTATTCATTCTAAAAGCGCCGGCTTTCTGGCACAGTGTGTAGCGCATCTTCCTCATGTTCTGGGAATCCCGGGTTCGAGTCCCGGCTTGGGCATGGTTGTACTTCTGTGAGTTGTGATTGTGCCCCCCCCTGTAAAAAGGGACTGTGGAAGCTAAAGTGGAGAGTGTGTAGCTAAGTCGTACTCTTGACCCTAGTTGGCGCTGCTTCAAAAAACAAGAGACGCTCCTTTAGGCTTAAATCTGCTGCTGTATCAGCGAGGGCTTGTCCATGACAAGTACCATAAGTAACAACAACAATAATTCTAAAAGTAGATATGCGTGAGAATCTAATATAAAAATATTAATACCTACAGAATGCCGGTAATAAAATAAGGCAAGATTAAATTCAAAATTTTAATTTTCCTCTTAACCCATAGATGTCAACCCAGAGTTCAAAAGCAAGTGCATTATTTTTTATATATACAAGTATACGTGAAATATGAAATAAAACGTCGGCAGAATTTAATACAAAATGATGAGAGAGTAAAAAAAAATGAAATAAAAAAAACTGGGATATTAGTGAATGCATCATCTCTCAACTATCATCGCAGTCAACACGGCGCCTGTTTGTCTGGAAGACTTTCTAAAAGCGGCAGCCATCCGACCTAGATATTCTAGAGTATTCTTTAAAAAGGGAGGTGGCCAATGAAGAGAAATAGAACTCTTTTATTATTACAAAAACTGTTCAAAATCATAGGGAAGTGAAGAATAAACTGAGGGCAAACATGACCAATAACTTCAAAAAGCAAAATTAGAAATGAACAAAGGGCGATCTGGTTTAGCATGTTTCTAAAGGAAGCACAGAAGGGCACTAGAGCAAGAACTGTGAATAAATAAGGTCAAAGTTTCAAGTATTTCACGTAAATATTGGCAAAATTAAGGTTAACCGGACTAGGTTTGGAAATGATTTTAAAAAAAATAGATAAACATTTTTTATAGTAAGAAATAAATAAAACAGTCTTAAAATTCCATTGTTGTCCAGGAGAAAAAAATTCACTTATGTGTTTTAGTTTCTGAAAAAAAATGCATATTTAATGAAAAAATTATTAAAATATTCAATGTTAGGATACGCAGAGGATGTTTAAAATGGAAATAACTTTACTTTTATTTCACCTGTACTCAGATGTAAATACATACAATTTAACAGACTAAAATATAAAAATTATTTTAATGCATAAAAATTTTAGAAGCATTTGATGTTATCATTAATGATTTTTTTGCCAAAATTTTTTGTCATATTTTGTTAAAATTTGTCATGAAAGTGCAAGTAAAACTTGTATGAATCAGCGGTTTATTACACTTTCAAAGGTTTTGGATACATGCATACCAAATTTCATGAAATTTCATTGAATTTTTAGAGATCATGTTTTCCTACAGCAAATCACAGAGAAATATTCATTCTTCAGAAAAAAAGCGTTTAGATATTGTGCATGTAAATCTGTTCATAGAAACAAATGAAGTTTTCGCTCTTTTTTTAACAGAAATTCTAGAAATAAGCAAACTATGGCTGAGTAGGCAGAAAGTTAATATAAACATACAAAATATTATTTTGGAGAATTTTACTTTAAATATAAAATAAATCGCCTATTTAAAGTTTAAAATACCACTGCTTTCGATTTCCTTTTTATATGTTGTGCATTATTTGAAACTACTGTATTTATAGTTCTATCTTAGATATATTGAAAACTAAGTCCTTTTTAGAATCTGCGAAGTTTGAATGTTATTTTCAAATCACACAAATAATCTAATTTTTCTAGAAAAGGCATCTTTATAACCTATTCAGATACCTTAAGCAAGAAATGTGTCCGAATTGCAAACCAAATAAATGTATTCAATTTTTAATCAAGATAACTTCCAGAAGAAAGATAAATAGAAAAAAAAATGATTCGCTATTTGAAATTATAGTCGATCACTTTTGATAACTATATTGGTGGGCAGATTGCCGAATGATGCATATCATTTCACTTATACGCATCGCCACATATCATTTCACTTCCACTTCTTTTGATTTTTTATAATTTTCTCAAGAAAAAGAAATTTTAAATTTGTAAAGTAATTTCTAAAAAATGGCGAAGTAAGAAAAATATCGAAATAACCAATTGCTGAATCTAATAAACTTAAATAAGGTTTTTCCTACAGAAAGCGTATAGTGAAATAGGGTTTTTAAAGGCTCTGAAATGAAAGTTAATACATTAAGGACTGCAAAGAAATCTATAAGGCATACACTTGGAACCGCACGTTTTGAAAACGAGAAAATTCGTGAGCGGTCCGCAACCAATGGGACGTGAAACACGAGAAAACTCGTGAGCGATCCTTAATGTGTTAATAACAAAAGATTAGCCGCCGGTACATTCGCATGCATGTAAGCGCAGTAATTCAAAAATGAAGCTAGTTATATAAGCTGCATTTAAAAAATTTGATACGTAGTTTTGCAATTAAAATTGTATTTCTGTGTCAAATTTTGGTTTCAATCACTCGAAGAAAAGTGTTAAAATGCATACTAGGAATTCTTAATTTCGGTACGAGGTACTATATTCAAGGGCTTTATTGGAAAATAAAAATAAGCTAATTATTCATCGAGTTCACGTCCTTGTCCAAAGTCAATAATATTTACACGAGTGTAGGAAGCAAAATCTTTATTATAAAAAAAATTTTAAAAAAATTAAGGGGGGGGGAATTACCACAGTATTTTTATAACAGCTTCCACAGTAATTAAACGCTTTTACAGACATCCATTATCTCCTATTCCCAGAATGAGATTTCTGGATTATCTTAGGTAGAAATTTTAAAAAATCTAGTTATTCAATTCCTACTATTAACTCACACACTGCCTATATTTTAAATTATATTATAATTATATAAAATAATTTTTATTCGTCCAATCAAGTTCAAGTGATTTAAAAAAAAAACTTGTAATGAATGATATATTATGTTAAGACAGTGTTTTCGAATATTAATTAATGAATTTTTTATTAATTAAAAACTAAATTTCTCGCCAAAAATCTTCATTTCCCCTCCACCAAATAAGTAAGGAATTCTTTTTTTTTCTTCCCCCCCCCCACTTATGAGGTTAGACTTGGCAGGTTTTCGGCCGATTATTTTAAACGATTCTGTTTATTTTCATAATGTTTGATGCATTTCGAATGAAACGTTATTTAATCGATTTTACCTATTCATTTTAAATTATTTTCGAATTAAAATACAGAATAAAGAAAATTTGAAATTTCTCATTTGTATTGCGTTATCCTAACTAGTGTAGAAAAATCCTGTATTTTGCGTTCCTACAATTGGCTTTGAATCCTTCATTAACGTTGAAAATTCAATGCTCGTATAATTTTTTTGACCAATTATTTATAGTAATTGTAATTGTTTGGCCAGGATAGCCTGGTTGGTAGGGCGTTGGATTCGCATCCCTTGGGCTGTAAGTTAGTTCAAACACATCAGTCGAAGGATTTCCGTGTGCGTGCGTGCGTGCGTGTGTGGTAAACGTTAATTTTTTTTAAAAAAAATAAAATTTATCTTTGATGACCTTAGTAGGAATTGACTTTAAAAAATGTATATTACTTTTTTATTAACAATCATGGATACAGGTTAAAAGAAAAACAATATATTTTCTTTTTTAAAAAACAATTTAGTATTACACACTTTACAAATCCAGAAATTAAAAAAAAAACTTATGAAGAAGAAAAATCAAGAGAATCACCAATAAGGGTGGAAAAATGGAAATCACAGCTATAGTCCCCCCCCCCTTAATAGTATTTTCTTGAAAACACAAAACTTTGCTTTCGACGATAATAATCCTTCTGTTCTAATAAATACTTCTCTATTCCAAAAGATGTCGAGATTCACTATTTTAAAAGTCTTTAGGGATATTCGCCGAACGAAATCAATTCAGATGCCCTCACAAAAGGATATTTAAAACCTTATCTTGTTGCTCCATCTCTTCCATGCATTCAGATTTCCCCCCCACCATCCCCGGCATACATGTTGCTTACGGACCCTTATCCAGACGCAGCAGCGATAACAATGACGATAACCACCCCTGAATTAAAATCTACGTCTCTGGTCATTTAACCGTGAACCGCGCTGTTTTATTATTTAATGCCCTCGCCGAATATCCATCGGTTAGGAACATTAACGAGGGGGTGGAGTGACGACTGTTTTTTTTTTATTTCAGGGATTTGTTCACTGATTGTGGGGCAAAACTCTGCAGGGTTACAACAACAAACGATCCGAGGACGTGGACAAAAAAAAAAAAAGATAGGATGGTGAGAGGCGAGTTGTGATTAAAGTAGAGAGTGTTTTTCGGGGGTGGAGGTGAGCCCTTCTGTAGGAAGAGACGGGAGGGAATAATCGACCGGGTGGTGGCGTGCCAAGTTTTATCGCAGAGAACACGCATTAAAGCATAATGCGGAAGATCACTGTAGGTCGGCTGCGATTTTTAGAACTTTTTCAGTGCCTCTTCCGTGGACGAATGTTCAAATAAAGAGACGCTACATCCATCGTTAAAATGAGTTTGCGCTGATTAAATGGAGCTAAAATCCAATTACCCTCATAATTTTTAAATACGTGATATATAGCATCATTAGTAATTGGTGATGCTTTAGTTTTCATTTCTTCCCGAATTTGGGAGGGTTTATTGGATAGATCAATTTCCATTTGTGGAAGGGAAACTTATGCTTTTTACCAGTCTGTATACAATGATGTATCTATTAATTAGGAATTTCAGAGTTTCTACATTCAAATCTATAATGACGTTAAAAGTAATTAATTCAAAAGATACAACGCTACTCAGAGAAAAATATCTCAAGTGTCCCTCACGTTCTATAACGAATTGAAATAGCGATCGCTCAAACACGATCTGACATCTAATTAGACGGATAAATAAATCTATACATCATGGGTTTAATGATAATACATTTATATTACTCTTATATATGATCAGAAAAGTATAGAACATTCATTACAGTTTAATTGAATCTTCGATCTATACATTATATATCAACTGTTCGGGCAACAGTTGATATACATTATATATCAACTGTTCGGGACGAAAATATTTTCATATCTTTTGCTAATTTGAACAAATAAAAATACTGAAAAACCTCCAGCATCTAGCCAACTAGCCCCCAGCATCTAGCCCCAACAATTAATTCATTCATTTCTAAACATTAATTCCTACTAATATTTGAAGAATACAAGTCTCGGCCAGAGAAAGGAAAAAACACAAATTTTCTCACCAATTATGATTTTCTTCGTATCATACTTGGATCTATTGTTGTTTCTTATGGCACATGCCATGGACAAAGATGTATTTAACTCGCTGAGGTAGTCAGAGATTTAAGCCTAATCAACGCCCCTTGTTTTTGTAGAAGCGTCAACTAGGGCCAAAAGTACGACTTTTGCTACTCACTCATTACATTCGCTTGCACAGCCCCTTTTTATAGGGAGGAGGGGCACATTCATGCCTAACAGATAGAACACAAAAAAGCAACCATTGCCGAACCGGGACGCAGACCAAGGGTATGGTGTGCTACCCTTATGCAAGGACGCCGGCCCTCATCGTTCTAGCTACAATTAACAAAAACTATCTTCTATAACCAGTTCATTACGCAATTTATTTTTTTAAGTCCCTCAGTTTTCCCTTTCTAATGTCAAGCTATTACTCATACTTTTAGAACGCAAAAAGTGGCAGCATTGTAAATTTTTCAAAAGAATCGTGATAAAGCGAATATTTCATTTTTATTAGAAAAAGAATCACGCATCGAACTCTTCAAAATGAAGATTTGGATTGAAATGTGTGCGCGTTCAACGCATTTAACGGGTTAATATACTTGTGTGCCTTATTTCACGAATAAGATTTTCGCTCGCACATTGTTTCATCGCTTGCACTTTCTAAAATGTGCTTTTTAATATGAGCTCAGATTTAACTCCCCCCCTCCCTTCTTTTTTTCAATTTTATTTTCTTTGATAAATTTTGCATCTATTTCAATTTGTACTTTTGCTACTAACTCTTCATTTACTTGCTCAGCCCCTTTTTTATAGTGGGGGGGCACATTCACACACCTGACAAATAGAACACAGGTGAACAACCATGCCCGAACCGGGACTCGAACCCAGGAAAGACGCACTACCCCTCTGTCAGGACGCCGGCTTGCTTGGATCTACTAAGCAATACGTGGCCATACATCAGTTAGTATTTTCTCTTTTTGCCAAAAACAATATTTTTCTACGGATGAAAAGCAACAGATGGTTTATGAAAAAATTATTTAAGCTAAAATATTGCCTATTTACATCAGTTAGTATTTTCTCTTTTTGCCAAAAACAATATTTTTTTACGAATGAAAAGCAACAGATGGTTTATGAAAAAATTATTTAAGCTAAAATATTGCCTAACAAATAAAGATTGAAGTATGAAAACAAAGTATTCATGATTTCTTAGAATGAATACTCGAATGTGATTACAAGTAAATACACAAAAGAACAGTAAAGATCAATCGAATGTCCGAGCAAACAGTAAATAGAACATATCAGATTCTTCTTTTTCGGCTATGAGTTCCTTTGATCCAAAAAACAAATGAAAGGCTCAGAATTCTAAAACTACACATTATCATCATTTTACACAATGTCAATTGAGAATTGGAATTCCAATGCGAAAATCGTTCTATATAGGAACGGTTTAACAGGAAGTTAAGATATCTGACATGTGTCAATATACAGTCAATTCATTTCTATCACATCATTTGAATTGGGTGTTCACTGAATGCTGATGGGGATGCAGTTCATGTAATTTGCATGTATGAAGCAGAATGGGAGGGGACTACACTATCATTACTCAACTAGCACGATGTACAATGATCGTGAATGCCTGTTTTACAAAACGAAATTATTGATTTTTCGCCACTTTCGAAGTTAGCGGTTGGTACATTGGCGTGCATTTTGTAACCGTTCAATAAAAAAAAAAGTCAACTGAAGTGGTCCAATTCTAAAATTTTCTCAGATAGTCTTTAATAAACTTGTCATACCAAAGAACACCTTACATGGCACTAGAATACAATTTAAGAAATATTAATTTTTGGCGTGAATTTAGTATTTTTACTGGATTTATCGTACCGTTTTTGGCGAGTTATTTGGCGATTAATCCTTGATATGCATTGATAGTATCCAAACAATCTAATTTCTGTTTTAGACATCTTTTTATGAACAAATTGAAATAAAAATTTCACATTTCACTTCACTTAAAGTGATAAAATCTCATACCAACTTCGATACATTTAAATTATTTCATTTTTGAGCTATAGCATTTAAATGCTTCTGAAAGCATAGTCCGACAGACGGTCAGCCCGTAGTTGCATTTGGCTCAGAATTTGATAGGTATCTTTACCAAAAGATATTAAATCTGGGTACTGAATTTTGACTATCTTTGCTTTTTAATTATTATATTAACATACATTCGAACATGTCGAATTCCTCTTAACAGATTTTGCACAACATTTGAATGGAATCTGCTAATTTGGTGTAAAGACAATACATCATATCTCAACCATCTAACTCAAACAATTTTTGAGTTAACTCAGTCACAGACAGACAGACAAAAAAAATTCGAGTTCGAATTTTTAACGTATACTATATTTCCTCCATATTAACACTTTGCTGACCGGTGACGAGTTAACTCGTCTTTTCATGTCCAAACATTGTTGACCGATGACGAGTTAACTCGTCATTGCACTTGCATTATCTGTTTCAATTTATAACACCGAGGGCGATATAGAACATTGCAAAAACTTGGCGTATCGTGTTTAGTCTTGTCCGCTCTATAACAGAAAAATTACTTTTCCTAGTATTTACATTTTTATTAGAATTTTAGTAAAATTCCAAAAATTTCAACCATGACGGAACGTATCGGCGAAGAACTTTTTGATCTTCCAAATCAACAAAATTCATTGGAGTTTTTTTAGAACGTTTTACTTTCATATTCAATTACAAAAAAAGTAGCCGGTGACATGACATAGTTTCTGTGTAAAATTGCCGGTCACCAAAGTGTTAAGTACACGAGAAAGTAAAAAGAACATATTGATCTAATATTTGCAACTGGCAAGAACTGTTGTAAAGTAAACGGAAAATCGTCACAGATTTTTAAAATTGTATAATCATTTCAGTTTTTTTTTTTTATTCAAGGGCTTGTAAACAGATATAACACATAATAATGAAATCCAAACTGATCGTGTTAATCTTCCAACAACATCATGGAATGGAAGAGCTTTTAATATGATTATCCCACACAGTTTTCTTATTTCAGCTTAACACTGCCGCAATGTAATCGACTTTCAGGAGCGATTCTGGAAAGGCCCAAGATACAAATAGCGATGTCTTGTCATGTTTCCAACTCGATCAGTCATCGTGGCAGATATTTTTAGCCCGGTGCTCGATCGGATGAACAATAGATTGATACCAAATGAAAAAGAATGAAAATGTTTCCTGGCTGCCCTTTCTACGGCTCTTTTCGGCAATTTCTCTTCGCCAGACAATTAAGGAAAGTGTTGAAAGTGCCTCTAAGGGAATTAGTTCAAACAGTGACAAATTACTAACAAGGCAGTTGTCTAGGGACATCGAACAGGGGGGAGGTCGCAGGAAATTGATTAAGGAATGTTATTAGAGCAAGTGTGTAATAAATAAATTCGCATAAAATGCAAACTGTATTAATTTTAAAAAGTAAAACACTAGGATGAATTTGCATTAAAATAATTACTTTATAAATTTAAGTATAACAAATGTATTTTAATAACACATTGGAATATTTTTAATTTAATAATTAACTGCTCGCTTATACAATAAATAGTATTGATTTAGTCATATAAACTACCGGGTGTCCAAATTTCTCGTACTCCAAATTTAAACAATCATTGTCCATGATTTTTTTCCAAGTACATTAAATTTTGCCATACGAGTAATGAAACCATGGACATGCTTGAAGCTTTTTCCGGCGATTGACTTATTTCAAAAAATCTTTGGCCACCTCGATCCCCTGATCTGACCATCCCGAACTTTTTTCTGTGGGAATATTTAAAGGACAAAGTTTATGAAGGGGATCCTCAAACAATAGATGATTAGAAAATCGCAATTACCCAAAGGATACAAGAAATCACTCCTAGCATGTTAAAGCGCGTTTCGAAAAACATGCGCAAACGAGTTCAGCTTCGTCTCCAAGAAAGGGGTGGACATTTTGAACATTTATTATAAATGTAGGTTCAGTATTTTTTCCTTAGTTATGTTAAAAATGCTTGTTATCATTGGCATAAAAATAATTCTTTTAAAACCTGTTGTTTTTGTAAAATAAATTCACAAATTATCAGAACGGGAACTTTTTGGACACCCTTTATTTCTTGAACATCTAATCACAAAAATGAAAATACAATTTTAAATTAACTATTTTAATTAATAAGAAGTATGGAGCATTCTAATTGATTAGCCGTGCATGCTAACTGGCGAATAAAATTGGTGAAACGAATCGTAAGGTTGGAAACTTTACCGAAACTTGTTTTATTCGCGATATCTCTCGAAACTTT
The DNA here is from genome assembly GCA_026289955.1 of Argiope argentata. NCBI lineage: Eukaryota > Metazoa > Arthropoda > Arachnida > Araneae > Araneidae > Argiope > Argiope argentata. Next base: position 586,363 of record JAOUZG010015602.1, on the reverse strand, counting down.
AGAACGAAGGAGAGGGGGGAGGGGGCATAACCATTGATGATTTCGGATCAAGAGCTTCAGAATGGAACAAAAAAAAAATTTAAAATCCGCAGTGGTTGTTGTGGGGAGTAGATTCTGCCCCAATCGTTCACTAAAGTATGCGATGGAATGATATTTTTGAAAATTCTCTCAAAACTGGGGCAAATATGAGTTTAAAGTTCATGAATATTTTTTGAAACAAAAATTGGCAAAATTGGACATGTGATTGGGGTGGAGAGATTGGTATGCTTAGTTGTCTGGTTCTCCTGATCATTTTAATCTTTAAAAAAATTATTATTCACTTAATAGGTTAGATAAAATAATAACTTAAAATAACTAGCTACCTTCGGCGACCAGCTGGTTCGCGCAGATTGGCTTTTAAAAACTTTTAAACAATTAATATAGAATGGGGAGGGTATTATTTTACTTTGTTATTTGATATGGCAGTAAAACATGAGTTCAACTTAATTTACAGTAAATTTAAAAAGTATTCAAATATGAAATAAAAATAGAAATGAAAATCCTGTTACAGTTATTGATTGGAAAAGCACGCAATTTGATGTTTTGATGGATGAATTTGAATAACATCAAAAAATTTCAAAACAAATTGTATATTGAAATGAATTAAAAGCAAGGAAAAGTTATTCTGAAATTAAATTGATATTAAAAAATATATACTTCTCAAGTCAAAAGATAATACAATTTTTATCCATCACAGTAGCTTTATTTTCCAGTATTATTGCTTTCAGTATCCCATATTTAAAATTTTTGCTTCATACTCCATGTTATCAAGAATTAGCTATTTTGCTTCCATGCGCAGTAGGACTCCTGGTAAAGAAGTTAGTATTACATATAAGATAATTGTTGTTCAACGGATGTCGAAACCATGACCAGTAGCCTTGGCGATCCTTTGGCGACAAAAATGAAACACCTAGAATATTTCAGAATTGTGGCGATATTTCCATTAAAACAGGAATTTCGACGTCTATCCTAGAAGGGTTTTTTGATCTGCCATAACAATTATGAAAAGCAGAGAGGCAGAGATAAAGAAAAATCAATCAGTACTCATCGAGTTCTCTCGGGGTTCTTTGTGCTATCGCGATTGCAATCAGACATAAGATTCCCTTCATTCTTTTTTTTCCTTCTATCCTGATTTTTCCCTCTCTTTAACTGAACTCTTTGCTTTTTTTTTAATCAGGTAGTTTTAAAGTTGGAACAAAAAAATCTTGAATCTGGAGAAAAAAAAAGTCAGATTCGGTCAACGTGCTTCAAATAAAAAAAAAGTTTGGAATTATTTATTAAGTTCGTTTCTAATGCTTTTTCCCATTAAAAAAGCATCAATGCTTTCTTTTGTAAACTCAATTACACAAGAAGATTTATGAAACTATCTTAACAAAAGGCACAAAGCAAAATGTACGTTCCGTTTTCTAAAAAGAAGCTCTTAAACATTTTAGATTTCACATATTATAACCTTTACAGTCCAGCTCATTGTTTCTTTTAATAAAATCTCATTTATCAAATAAACTTTACACATTTTTACGAATTAAATATTCTTAATACAATCAACAATAATATTGTATTTGATTTATAATTAAACTAGCAGTACGCACACAGCGTTGCCTGTATTATAGCATCCAAGAAGAAAAATCCACTTTAATTTTAAGTCTAGCCTCCACCAGATTAGACATAAGCATGTCACGCAACATTACACATAAAAATAGAAATGATCAAAAATAGCTACAGAACAATTTTTATAGCTCATATTCAGAAATATTTAGACTGTTACAAAGATAAAAAATATGATACGTCCGTAGACAAAACAGAGACGATCCTTTCGAGGTCGGATTTCTTTCTTTTCGGTGTAATGAGATTTGAATCGCTGTTTAAAATCAGACGTAAACAAAGAAATGTATCGCATATGCATACCACAGCTCTTGCTATTTGCACATGAGCAGTTTGAGGTAAGTGTTAAGTTAAACCGCTAATATAAAACTCATTTTTTTATTTTGATATGACTTTAATGTACTAAAACATTCTCCAATAGATCCTCTACAAAAAGGTATAAATATCTCCAATATCCGTTAACTATTTCTCCAATTTTTGTGGTTCCAACACAGACGCTTTCAGGATACTTCATTTTATACTATGTATATAGATATCACATCAATAGCGTAATATACAATTGTCACACAATTCCCAGCAAGTATGCATTCATTATATCTCTTAAACTATTTCTGACTATTAATACTTCTGCTCCATTATATGCAAAAATTTCTTATCTGGTCTATATTGTATTCAGCACAGATAGCTTAATATAAAAAGCAAGTATAAATCTAAAACCTTTTTCTATACTGAAACCAAAAATTTATCCGGTTAATAGTAAAGTATAATAAGGTTTCATTTAATATTTTTATTAAAAAAATTATATACAATTAGAAAATCTTCAAATAAATGCAAACGCTCTAATCTTTTGAATTTTTTTTAAACATTTTTTTTTTTCATAGATTGCGCCACAAAAAAATCCGGTTGAGAGTAACAAATTTCACACAATTCTAAATCCAATAAAAGACAAAATCGAACACACGCACAAAAAAAAGCGATTTACAAGAAGTGCTTAAAAAATATTAACAGTTCGGTTAATATTCTTAAGTACATACAGGCTTTCACTTACTTCATCATAAAATCGAATTTTCTCTCGAGTACATTAAGCCAAACGATCTTAAGAACCTGCTTGAAAGATATTTAAGTACTGCATAAAGCAAAATAATGAAGGTGAAAGAGCTTTAAAAAAATCAGGTAAATTTATATTAAGCAGAGAAAATCAGAACTTAATTCACATTCCGATGGGGGAGGAGGGGATTCACTTCATCTGATTATAATGATATAACTTCATTAAAATATACGGTCCGTTTAGTTTCATTTGTCAAAGAAATTCTTTAGCTCCTGCTTTTATTGACGGATCCAAGGAGGCTTTCTTTGTTTTTTCCTGGTCCTGTTAACTCGCGTATCCAATATCATTTTTTTTCTGTGTTTCTTTTTGTACCAGCAGATGCAAGGATTTTCCATCTGTTCTTGATGGACACAGTTAATCGTCTGTGAATCGTTTACTTTTAAACTTTTCTTTCAGTGAGTGCTCTTCCAGAGTTGATTTAAATTTTCTGAAAACTGCGTCTTCAACTGCATTCTTCTTCGTGATGTGCTTCAAAGACATGCGTATATATGTTGATAAACCAATGTTACCCAGCATTAAATTACTCTAATACTTTTTATGAAAAATCTACTTTTGTATACAATTTTTTTATCAAAAATCTACTTTTGTATAAGATATTTTTATGAAAAATCTACTTTTGTATAAAATACTTTTATGAAAAATCTACTTTTGTATAAAACATTTTTATCAAAAATCTACTTTTGTATAAAATATTTTTATGAAAAATCTACTTTTGTATAAAATATTTTTATGAAAAATCTACTTTTGTATAAAATATTTTTAAGAAAAATCTACTTTTGAATAATATATTATTATACTGTCTAATTCTCTCTTTTTTCTTTTTTTGTTAAATTGAATTTTGTTAAATTTTGAGGATATTAACCCTTTACTGCAAGAATTAATACAGCGCTGAAAAAAAAAATTGTTTCCCGGTGGGAATAGCTTTGTTTAATTATCAATAAGACATTAAAAGAAAAATAATGATAAGTTTTATATTTTGATTTTTTTACGGAACCCATATATGGGCTCGTATATATTATAGAAAACAGTTGAAAAGGGGGGAAATTATTATCCGTCGAGAAAGATGAGTATATCGATTCCATGAAAATATTTTTTTGTCAAAAAGTACTTAAGTTTTACTCTGTTATCATTTTTTAAGAATGAATCACTCGCACTTCAATTCTGTTTTTCACCCACTCGCACAAAAGTGAGGATATTTCGAAAAGTCATGAAATCATAAACAACTTTTTTGCACTTCATTATTGTTAATTATATATTTGATGGATTGAAATGGTTTGAATTATTTTATAATACTTAATTTGGAAATAAAATGGAATCAAAACTGCGATACCATATATGGGCCCATATGCGGTAAAAGGTTAAAGGAAAAAACCGATATTTTAAAAACCGCTAAAAATCTAAAAAGTTTATCATTTTAATATGATCAGATATGTATTCAATTATTTATTAAATTTGGAAAAACCGATAAAAATGGGATGGGTGAATATAAAGCAAACCATAAATCCCATTGCTTGTTTATTCACATCCTTTAGTAGAATCTGCATATTAAACATGAATTTAGCATATTGTTCCATCAATTCTATAAGAGGTTTGAAAAAGAGAACAATTTTGAAGTAAACTGTGCTTTATAATGTATATGTTACAATGAAAACCTGAAAACAGTCAAAATCCGATTTAAATAAGGAAAAACGCGTTTTAGCCAACAGTGAGAGGGAGAAATCAAATTCTCCACCAAATCAATAGTGCTAGGAAAACGCGTTCTGACAGAGCTTGGGAGAATCTGTTTTATTCGTGTTTTGACTTATTTACTAAGCAATGTTTTTTGTATCGATCCAAGATTATTGTATACATTAAACTTAAAAAGAGTACAGATTTGGTACAAAAGTTTATCATGTTCACTGATTTTCAGATCTGAAATCGATGTACTGTCTCAAATTTTCTCGACTGACCCAAAAACGAGTACCGAATCAGGAAATTTTGCTGAAAACAGCAGCATGAAAAAGACCAGTAGAAACTGAACATCCGCTGTTCTTGAAAAAGGAGATGTTTCTGCATGGAAAATGGTTTACTTTGGAATTCTAAGTGTCACAGTAATTTGTCTTTTCGAAATAAATAATTTGTAATAACGACATTGTGTTAAAACAATATCCAAAGTTTGTTTGCTTGTTTCTCTCTCTCCAAAGATAGGTTCTTTCCTCAAGCACTGTTTTGCTAAGTAGACTTTAATACAATAATTCTTGATAGATATAAATAGTATTGTCTTACAAATCATCCAAAAAGACAAATAAAACGAATTCTCCCTAGTGATGTCGGTTACAACTCGTCTTCCCTAGTTAATTGTTTAAGCTGTCAGAAAACGTTTTACCTAGTTAATTCTGGTTCCACAAAGCGCTGTCAGAGCGCCTTTTACCTATTTAATTCTGGTTCCACAAAGCGCTGCCAGAGCGCCTTTTACCTATTTAATTCTGGTTCCAGTAAGCACTGTCAGAATGGGTTTTACCTAGTTAATTCTGGTTCCACTAAGCACTGTCAGAATGGGTTTAACCTAGTTAATTCTGGTTCCACTAAGCGCTGCCAGAATGGGTTTAACCTAGTTAATTCTGGTTCTACCAAGCGCTGCCAGAATGGGTTTAACCTAGTTAATTCTGGTTCTACCAAGCGCTGTCAGAATGGGTTTTACCTAGTTAATTCTGGATCCAAAGCGCTGTCAGAATGGATTTTACATAGTTAATTCTGGTTCTCCCAAGTGCTGTCGGTATGTCTTTCACTTAAGTTAATTCGTGTTTTGACTGATTTCGGATTTTCAATGTAGCGTATACAAAGAGAAATATGGTAGTAGATATGTACAAGGTAAAATACTATTAATTCCATGTGATGAAATAAACTCTGTACCTGCTTGTCCCGAGATTTTATGCTGCTATGTAAAAAAAAATTGGAACTAAGATTTTTTTTATTTACATAGAAAAAAAAAGTAAAAGTAATTTTATTGAATCAGCTCTTTTTATTACACCCCTTAAATAACCTTACATTTAATTTCAAAATGTTTCTTACTAGTGTAAAGCATTTGATACACCCTGTATATCATGATTAAAGCATCAATACATTTAAGTCTTGCAACTCCACAGGATAACAACGGAGAGAACCTATTTTTATAAAACCAAGCAACCCAAAACGTAGAAGAGGAAGGAAGGAGGACCAAGCTAATACAAAAGTTGAAATTAAGTCGATGTATGGTTCACTGGCAATAGTGCCCTACTTCATTAAAACTTTTGTGGACCCGTCGATGAGACTTCGGAAGAAGAAAAAAGAATTAGGACTATTACTCGTCCTTTTGTGGAGTGAAAACAGGAACCAGAGGAGGGCATAAAAGAAAACGAAAAAATGGTCATTAAGTGTGAAGAGGCGAAGAGCAATTTACGCATTTATCTGGCAGAGAAGGTCGTTAAGGCCAGCTGGGACGGATCACGCGTAGAGCTTCGATAGTTTACGAGTCACAGAGCACAGTGTCTGCTGATTTTAACTGATAGCGAGAACGGGATAAACCTCAGTTCTGGAATGTGAACATCAATGCAGTGACCCATCAATGGAAATAAAAGTTATTTTTCAACCTGCTCCAAGACGGTCCATTCTGAACAGAATTTTCACATTAAAAGAATGTTGTTAGTAATGGCTCTTGTCATGGACAAGCCCGCTAATGCATCAGCCGATTTCAGCTGAAATAAGCGCCTCTTGTTTGAAGTGGCGCCAACTAGGGCCAAGAGTACGACTTTAGCCACACACTCGTCACATTCGCTTGCACGGCCCCTTTTTATAAGGGGGCATATTCACACTCCTCACAGATAGAACAACCATACCAGAGCCAGGACTCGAAACATGGAAACGTCCAGATCACGAGGAAGACGCGCTACATCTGTGCCATGAAGCCGGCTCATTAAAAGAATACAAATAAATGTCAGAACAATTTTCATTTATCAAAATACAAACAAGAATTGCATATAATACGCCTTTACATTTTTGAATTCTGATAGAAATTAATCATTTGGAAGATGAAAGGAACACTCATGAAAGAGTTGTCAAACATGGTATTCTTGTTTGTTCAACCAATATTTTAACAACAAAATTATTCGACAGACACTTGTTGTTCAGTAATACGATTTGGATCACATGAAGATTCAGTTTAACTCGAAGTGTTTGAAAAATGAGCAGTCGAATAGAACCTGACAGAAGGCCGGGGTCTTTTATTTCAAGTTCCTTAGATAGAATGGTTAGGATATTTTCTGTCCCTCTATTGCAAAATCTAAGTTGGAATGAGGATCTGAATTCTGGCTTCTAGTTCCGACCAAAGATTACCAGTATCATGGTAGATATTTTTCCAAAAATAAAGATATCTGAATCGCTCGTACATTATATATCGAATACTCAAGAAATGTTTATCAACGTTCAAAGAGAAGAAAGAGGAAGAAAATCATGCAGCCCCTCCCAAGTGCCTCTCTTTATTTTTATTGAAACTAACCATTTCTAATTTAAAAAATTTTATTCATCGCACTAGTCGCTGTAATGAATTATCGCATTCATACATGCATTAATAAACAAATGACTTCTGCCACTGACGGATATGGTCAAACATTTTATACAATTCATAGGCTTCTGAAACTTTGTTGCTCTTTTTGATATCGTCTTCATATACACATCCACAGAAAATTCCAAAAGTATAATTTTTGAACCATCGGCATAATAAAGCGTACACAAATGGATTTAAAAAAATCTTGCAGTGTTTTGATGATATGTTTTAAGAATTATATTTTATTTTGGTTTAGTATACGAGAAAGTAATAAAAGCACTTATCTCTCATCGATATTTTACTTTAATTACTATTTGAAACTTTTAAAAAATTAAATATATGAAAATATATTTAATTAATATAATAATATATCATAATTACATATGTAATATATGAAAAACTTTTTTTAATGTTCAGGAAACTTTACCTGTCTCCCAAAATCCCATTAATTCGTTGTTAAGAATAAACTCGATCGGTACCTTGAAGCTCAAATTATGTACCTGCTCATCTTTCAAACCATTTCGAGCAAAATAAAAAGCTAACTATACAAAATATCAAATTCTTATAGCACATATAAATTTAACGAATTTGAAGATTCATGAGGAGAAAAAAAAATCTATAAAATTTTCGATCAACAGAAATACAAAGTACAAAATTTCCTTCATTCACTAACTTAAAAATTTAGGCACACTTAATTTTTAGGGTTAAAGAAAACTTTAAATGAAAAAAAAAAGATTAAAATGAAATCTGCTATGCATATTTCAATGTATCATGTCAGAACATCATTTCTTGAACGGCCAAGCACCACGTGCTCGCACAAGTTAAATTATATTTTTATTCATTTTAATTGTTTCATTGAATGAGTCACTTTAGCATTGCAAACGATCCAAAAAACTATGTCTCGAATTTATTGTTTAAAAAAATATCACATTTCCTATTTTTTTCATTTCATATAATCGCGTGCTCAAAATGGCATTTTTCTAGGTTTCATTTGCGGTAGTTATTAATTTCTATTTTTTTAATCGGAGTTTTTGTAAATGCGATGGCATCATGTTATTTAAAGCTGATTTTTTGAGATGCTCGTGCAGATAATAAAATTTTTATTTTTCGCTTACGGATTCTTCTTGATACCAAAAGTCTCATCCCAAAAACATCATGTTCTGACATGATAAAAATAAAGCAAGTTTAAAATTACATTAAAATTATCCCTTTTTCATTATCTTACTAAGAACAATTACTTTGAACCGTTTGAATACAACAGTTGAAATTTAGTGTGAATCGGATTTCGAATGAAATGTAATAGTGGAATGCAAAAAGAATTTTTTCAATAAAACAAATGTCTACTGAAGGTATAAGTTGTCCAACACAAGAAGATGATTATGAAGTTAACATTAATGGCGAATTTTTATCTAGGCAACTAATTAGGATAGCTGAAATCATAGGGACCACAAGCAAGCCAACTAAAAATAATGCTATCAACCTAACAGGCACAAAAAAAATTAAAAAGAAACAGTATTAAATATAAAATATAAAGATACTAAGAAAACTGTCGATTACGATTAGCTCTACACCTATATATTTAATTATGTTCATGTTATTATTATAGTATCTATACACACTCAGTTTCTGAGTAAATATCTTACTGAACAAACGTGAATGGGCCTTAATAAACAAGTAAATAAAAATATTAATTTTACATATCTTGATCGTGTGAAATTACATATATTAGTTTATTTAGATTGGGACATTATAGTACATCACCGATTAGCATTAAGTGATATCAGACAAGTATATGTTAGTGAGTAAGAAAATATCAACGACATGTATTTACAATCGTACATAAATTTATGACTTTATGACTTTCTCATTACGTGTATAAGACACTAGAGTGTTCGATTTTTCGCGTTGCGCGCTCTCTATACAAGTTCGCCACGTTTATTTTGAAATCCATATTTTAAAAAAACAGCCAAAAAAATAATTTTAATAAATAGTATTACAAATGCAGTACTTACAAAATCAATTATTACAAATACAAAAGCGTAGTAACAGCAACTGGTATCTATGGCATAGGTTCTATTTCTCAAATTACTGATTTATACATCTTTAAAAAAAAATTCAATAAAAGTCTTATTACTTTATCTTCAAGGCGTCTCTTAAGACTGACGCGTACATACTATTTTATATATATAATGTGAAAATAATATACAAGTAGAAGAAATTAATTCATTTTTTCTGAAATATTTACTTAACATATATGATTAAAAGGTATTATTTAATTAAATAAAAATCAAAAAGTTTCTGGCATTTTATAGTAAAATAAAATAGTTTAAAAACTTCTATATTCGCGCCTAAATAATATTATATATTCACATGATATTTTGAAAATATGAGTTTATAAATATCAACACATGAAAATAAATTAATCTATATTCAATTTTTAAAAATTAAGAGGACTGAACAAACAATAAGGCGGCGTATTGACTGCAACCCTCTTTTCCACTTCTTTTAAATGAGACACTCAGCGCATCGTGGCTTTCGGCCAACTATTTACCCTAGATAGCTTCCAAATTTGAGAGCAAAAACCTACTATGCATAAAGACTTATTTTTCTTCTCAAAAACATCTAAACGAAACGTCGTGCCAGAATGTATGCATCAGAGAATAATTAACGTTACTCAGTGAAAACAAATAGCTTCAGTTGTTCTAATGGGGGCTTACCTTGTGGTGGTGTTCTTTGATGTCTATGTGGTGCGGCCTAACGGGTCTCGTTACTTGGACATCGACGGGAATGTGACTTACGAACTGGGTCATGTCTACCCCTTATGGGACAACGAATCGAAACAAAGTTCAGAAGAAGAAAAAGGAAAGGTAAAACTTTTTTGGAATCGCTGTGGAAGACGACAGGTGACAGCTAAGGGGTGGGATACGCTGGGGGGCAGAAAATCCTGCTCTTCACTATAGCGTCCACCACAGTCCACACCAGAGAAGATTCTGGGGAAGGATGTGTTCCTCCAAGAACGCTGCCCGAAAAGGGGGTCGAGGAGCGTGCTTCGTTCGATTCAATGCGCAAGAGCAGATGAGGGGACCAATATGCGACGACCACCCCCACCTCCCTGGCGGATTATGGGAGGGGGCACCCCTCGTTGCCATGGAAACAGTTCGCCGTCCCTCATTTCGGCACGCGGGATGATGCTCTTTTTGATCCTCCCGCATAAAGGGACCGATTAAGGCCAAAACAAAGTAGAGGGCCAAGCGCCCCAAGGATCGATGCCAAAAGAACATGGGGCACAGCCGCCGCGCTCCGACACTTTTTTTTTTCTCGGAACGCCCCATCTTCGGAGGAAATGACTGCGGAGACAAACTGATTGCCAAGTAATAAGCGGAAACGGTAGGAGGAAGATAGCACTTAAAACGTACGGAGGACGAAAGGAACTTTTTAGAATGCCAGCGGAAAATTATAAGTTCTGCGCTTCCGTCTTCATCCGGACCACTAGGCATCTCAAGAAGGATGGCAGTAATAAAGTTCTTCAAAGCTATTTAGTGCAAAGTTACGTTACCAACTCATTTTCCTGGCCTTTCTATGATAAAATACGAGTTTTCGGACTAGTGATGAGAGTGGTTTTAGTCGAGAGCATCAAAAATTTTATTCTTCGCCAATTTCACAGCAATCAAAATTATTCAAATCTAACTCAACTGACAGAAATAAGAAGTGATCTATTTCTATAAAGTCGTAGAAATCGAACTTAACTTAAATAGGTTGTTAGTTGAAGTGACTCTCAAGCTAACTGTCTAGTTTCTCGAAATGAAAAGTATGGTTTATTTTTCTTTCAAAATCACTAACCTATATACATGAAAAATTTGATATCAGAAATCCTATTTTTCACGGTATCTCTTTTCTCTTACAAAGAATTGTGATGACATTGATATTCTATTCCACAGTTTTTAGAAATTTTTCGCGGTCCCCCCCCCCTCCTCCTACCGCGGGAAAAAGAGGAACTAATTACTTTTTTCTATACAAAAAAAAGAAAGGTAGAAAAGAGCAGTAGATTCGTCTATAAAGAACTCAAACATTGATATTTTTTTAGCCGCTTTAAAACTGAATGAATTAAATAATTGATATTTGTATCTTGCATCATTTGATTTTTTTTCGATCTAAAAATCCGCTCTTGTATTAAAACCAAATCAAACCCACAGTCATAACCATTTAATTCATCTTTCTTGCTAATTAACGTTAACACAATAATCTAGAGGTAAGATCCTTTAGTTCTGAGCCAGTAAGTAATTTTTTTTACCTGATTCAACTTAACCCTTTAATGCATGAATTAATAAAGGTTGAAAAAAAAA
>JAOUZG010015602.1:563634-574310 GCA_026289955.1 Argiope argentata | reverse complement strand
GTGTGTGTGTGTGTGTGTGTGTGTGTGTGTGTGTGTGTGTGTGTGTGTGTGTCGCGCGATCATTATTACATAATTATGAATACATTTTACCAGTCGATGCGATTTCCCTAAAAATTTTAGCATACTCTCTAATATATGTCCTTATGTTTTCATTAGTCGCAAGCCATTGGCGAGTAATAATTGTAAAACATTTAACAACGCTCAACCTTTGGCGATAAATAGCTGAGATGTGGGGTTAAAAATGACATATCATTTAACATCTATGACCAAATTAACATCAGAAAACCAAATGCGTATTTTTGGACGCATTTAGGACAGATCTCAGGTCTAGATCCACCAAATTTGACATATACCTATTTGTTGACAAAAAAATTGTTGACATCGGAACGAAATTTGAATTAAAAATGCAATGTAATTCCACATTTTTCCTCTATAAACGCCGAAAATATTATAGAATCAAAAAGAATTTTACGCCGTCTTCGAATCCAAAAAATTCTTTTCAACGACATCCATTTATAGTTTTTGTTTATCTTAAATTGATTTTTCAAACACATTTTTAAATTTATTACAGTGCAATCTATTTAACTGTTATTATGAAACTAAAATCCTTTTCTTCGTTGCTACAAATACTTCAAACCTAATTTATTATTATCAAGTCAGAACATGATATTGTTTTGGGAATGAGGTTTTCTGAAGTCAACAAAAATCCGTAGGCGAAAAATAGAAATTTTATTACCCGCACGAGCATCTTGAAAAATCAGCTTTTAAATATGCTTTGCCATCACATTTACAAAAGCTCCGATTTAAAAAAAATGAGTTAATGACTACACCGAATGAAACCTAGTATTAATGTCATGAGATTTTTTACTTTAATTTTTTTTTATTATATTAGAACATGATATTGTTCTTGAGATGAGGTTTTGGCGTCAATAAAAATCCGTAAACGAAAAATAAAAATTTTATCTGCACGAGCATCGCAAAAAATCAGCTTCTAATAACGTGATGCCATCCCATTTACAAAAATTCCGATTAAAAAAATAAGTTGATGACTACCGCAAATAAAACCTAGAAAAATGTCATTTTGAGCACTGATGATATGAGATGAAATAAATAGGATTTTTTTTATATAATGAATGCGAGACAAAGTTTTTTTTTATTGTTTGCAATACTAAAGTGACTCATTCAAATGAAACAATTAAAATGAATAAAAATATAATTTAACTCGCACGAGCACGTGGTGCTTGGCCGTTCAAGAAATGGTGTTCTGACATGATACAATGAAATATGCATAGCAGATTTCATTTTAATCTTTACTATTATTGTTATTATTATACCTTAACTACCCTTCAACTTGATTTTTCTACTATTTTTCATTATGAAGTTATTAAAATACTTCTTGCTTAAGTATAACTTCTACAGAACTTTTGAAATGTTATTGAATTTTTCGTAAGGTAAATAAAATTACACAGTAAAGAAACAAATAACGATACAATCATCGGATAGCAGTCTGAAACTCAGATACAGTATAAAATGAATTTAGCAAAACCGTAGTAAATTAATTGTTGAACAACCCCCATAAACTTAATTAATGGCGCTGCTGCAATAAGTTAGCTTTTATCGGTACGTTCCGTTTTGCTAGAATTAACGTCAAGTAAATGGCACTTAAATGGATGGATACACTGGTGGACCCATTAAGCCGGAATATTCCTCCGGCATATCTCTCTCCTAACCATTACTACTCCGATAGAAATATTAAATTCGAGATTCCTGAAAGATTACACGAACCATTAAAAGATTAGACAACGACAGAATTACCTGTTTGAATCATTATATATTTAATTAATCTATTTTCACCATAGCTGGATACAAATGTGTTTTAACAGAAAATGTCCCCACAATAAAAAAAAATTGCAAAAGATAAAAAGATCAAACAAAAAGAATGGAAAGCCATAAACGTATCGTAAAGGTTAGGGTGAAAGAATTAACGCCACTTTGCAAGAAAGAGAGAAACCAACACTTAATAAGTGATCTAATCCTTCTATCGATTTGTAATTTTGAAGTGAGTAGCAAATATTGTTGAAGCTATAAATAATTATATCAAAATTTTATGTTTAGTTCATAAAAAATCATTAAAAGATAAAAGATTTTTGAAATCAACAATTTAAAGGGAAAAAAAGATTAAAATGAAATCTGCTATGCATATTTCACTGTATCATGTCAGAGCATAACTTCTTGAACGACCAAATATCACGTGCTCGTGCAAGTTGAATTACATTTTTATTCCTTTTAATCGTTTCCTTGAATGAGTCAATTTAGTATTTCAAATGATTCAAAAAAACTTTGTCTCACATCTATCGTTTTAAAAAACTTCACACTTCCTGTGTGTTTCATTTCATATAATCACGTGCTCAAAATGACATTTTTCTAGGTTTTATTTGCTGTAATCATGAACTTAGTTCTTTTAAATCAGAACTTTTATAAATGGGTTAAGAGTATTGGGTAAATGGTTATTAAGAGCTGATTTTTCGAGAGGCTCGTGCAGATAATGGAATTTTTATTTTTCGCTTGCGGATTTTTATTGACGCCAGAAAACCTCATTTTCAATACAATATCATGTTCTGACATGATAATAAAATCTTTCCACACAAGTAGTAGTCATGTAACTTTAAATTTTTGTTGTTGTTGTTATTGTTTGGTTTAATACAGAGTTTCTTAAACTAGAGTTTTTGGTTGGAGTTTTACTACAGATGAGCAATATATACATACTTTACGACAACAAAAGAATTCTCTTTCTTAAATTTAAAAGAAAAACCGTTTCAAATAAAGTGATTTAAAGAAACCACAGGTACATTGATAATAAGTTATACAAATTCCACAATAAAATAAAAGTTTAATTAAAGCACGAAATCTCATAGACATTAACACTTAGACAACCATGTTTATTATTATTATTAGAAAAGCTTTTTTTTTAACTCAAACCATTTATTTCTATTTACAAAAATTTGTTAGATTGATAAACTGATGTTAGCCACATTTGATCAAAATCATATTGTAAGAGGGGCGAAATTTTGAAGGTTGCGACATATGCGTATCTGGGATCATTAGGTCCCATTGGTATTCTAGATAAAAGGAAAAATTTTACAAATATTCATTTTTTAAGGATTGTTTGCACAGAATGCCTATACATTTATATATAATAAAATGCAAAGCCTAATTTGCTAAATAAAATTTGCACTAAATTTCCATTTATTTAACCCCCCATAGCTTCTATAAAGCTATGAGCCAATAATACTTAATGAGTTTAAAATTGATAAAATTCCACTGGTGTTTATAATCGGATAGCAGTACTCGCACAGCGTTGCCCGTGGCATAGCATTCAAGAAGAAAAATTAGCTTTAAATCTAAGTCTAGCCTCCACCCGACATGACATGGGCATTGTCAAACAAACATAAAACTATATTTGGAAATTATCAAAAGTAGACACAAAACAATTTTTATAACACACATTCAAAAATATTTAGACCGTTAAAAAGGTTTTTATTCTGATACAACGTAAATGCACTAATACCTTTCCCCAATAAATTCTCTACAAAATGGTATAAGTATTTCCAATATCCGTTAACTATTTCTCGCTGCGATTCAAACATACAGACGCTTTCGAGTGACTTCATTTTAAACTATGTATAGATAGAAGATATTCGCTAACCGAACGTTTCTTTTTTTCTTCATTTTCATTATCGCGTAACAAACTTTTTTTTTTAATTTTAAGTGTTCTCCGTTGGTTGGATTTCCTTTCCTTTCCTTTGGGGGGGGGGGGGCATAATAAGATTTGAATCGCTATTTAAAATAAAATCAGACTTAAAAGAAATGTATCTTATATGCAAACCACATTTCTGCTATTTGCACAAACGCAATGTGAGGTTTTCGCGCATGCGCGGATAAAATAAATTCGCAATTATAAATATTCCCTTATTATTCTTATATGATTTTAATATACTAAATTCTTTCTCAATAAATGCTCTACAAAATGGTATAAATATCTCCCATATCTGTTAGCTAATTGACGAGTTTTTGTGGTTCAAACATACAGACGCTTTCTGGAGACTTCATTTTATACTATGTATAGATTTTGTAGGACGCGTGTACTCCTTAAGTAGTCTAAGGGTTAAAAAGGCAAAACGATTAGCATGTGGTTTTTGCCAAACAACAATGGCAATGTCACGGCTGTTTGAAACTGATGCAAGTTTGGATATTAAAATATGGGCGCGCAATTAAGATAACAAAACACTGCTTAGCCAAATGCAACGGGAACACGTAGGTATTTATTCCCAAGTGACAGCTATTTACGTTTTTATGTTTTAATCATGTGTCACTGATTCCCAGAAGGATTAAAACGATATGATAATGCAGGTCAGCTTTCTAAAATACGTTTAGTAATATATAATTGTTTAGAATGACGTATTGTTCACAATTCAAAACGCAAGCATCTTAAATTACAGGTTGGAACTCCACGTGGTATCTGGTAAAATTCTGATAGCGAACATTTCGGTTCAATTCTTTATTTATATTAATAGCTCCCCCCTTACCAAAAGAAAAGGTAATAAAATGAAATTAAAGCATTTAAGCATTTTTTTTGTCTTTCTTCTTTTATTTCACTTCATTTATTTTCAAGCAAACAAATATTTAAATTCACTTTTTTTTTAAAGCTGAAAATAAATTTAAGAAGTTTTTATATAATATTTTTTTTACGAAAACAGTAGATAGTATGGGTTACTGAAAAGACATCTCATACAAAATTTGCATTATTTGTTGAAATGAACGATTGATTATCATTTTAAGTAGAAATTATTATGCCATATTACAAAATGTTATTTTTTTAAAGATTATTTATTTTTAGTTTTCAGCTGAACACTTTTCCTTATATAGATTATACTAAATAAATTAAAAGTTTATAAATTATTTATAATATTCTTAAACCCACAAATAATTTGAAAATATTTTTTTCGAAGATAAAGTTTAAAAAGTATCATTTTTATAATTCATTATAAATATGCCATTTTTACAGTTCATTATAAATATTATAAAAAATATGACATTTTTATAATTTATTATAAATAATATTCCTTATATTTTCATTCGTTTTATTCATTTTTATAATTCATTATAAATATTATAAAACAATTAAGAACCGAATAAAGGGTATTACTTTTTTTTTCTTACTCATTACCTCTTAGCATATGTCATTGGAATCAAAATATAGCTAAAACGAATAGATTAATAGGTTCAAGAAATATCTAATGATTATAGTACTTTCAGGAAAACAAAAGTATAAGCAAATTTTTATTAGGTCTAATACATTATGAAAATAAAACATAATTTCATCTTAACACACACAAAAAAAATGTGCCAAGTTTCATTCGAGAAAAGTTCCCTTCTCTTTGGCAAAGAATTCACAAAAAGATAAATTTTTGGTACTCATAAAAAAAAATCATAATCGTCGCGTTTGAGATTAACATCACAATTCATGATCAGCAAACACCTGGCAAAAGGCTGTCAATATTTTTCCAGTTCCTTAATAAAATAAAATAAAAAGATCTTTTTGATCAGAAGACGAATGCAATTTCAATACGCCATCATAATTAAATTGAGATACTTGGGTCAATACAAAGCTCACAATGTCAAATCAATACCAATAAATGCTAATTTTAGTTCCGAATTAAATGCTATCATCGATAAGAATGTAATCAGTCTACCATCAAAGATATTTATTGTCACAGCTTGAACAAATGATACATTTCAGATGGCCTTGGCAACAAGTTCAAAGCCACGAGACGGTTGACAAAGGAAACGACTGCGAGTTTCAAGTTGTGTTTGAACAGTTTGTGTTTATGCAGACGACTCGGTTTTGCACTGGGACAAAATTGCTGAACTGGCGAAAGCAGGGAAAGTTATTAACATATATTTTTCATTCAAAATGGTCTCAACCGGATTTGATTTATGCCATAACCAAACTAATATCCGCTATCTTATTAGAAATGTTAATGATATTTACGCGAATTTGACTGACAGCATGACAAACAAATGTTTCTGTTTCAACCAAAGGCAAAATGGTGTATAGTTTTTAAGGAAACAATTAAATCCAGGCATGAAAATTGGTAAAATGCCAAGAAAAAATTGTCTAATAGATAATCCTTAAGCAAATACTAATAACGTAATAAAAAAATGTTAGTTTTTATATTAACTTACCACAATTTATGTTACATATTTAATTTATAAATACAAAATTGTATTTAGCATATTTCTGCACGTTTAAGGAATTCGAAATAACTATTCAAAGATTCAAATTTACAGAATATAAATTTGTAAAAAATATCTCTTCTTTTACCTCATTTTGGGCAGAAAATGAAATTTAGTCCATTACATTTCTGTAATTTAATAGTACATCTTAACAGTGTTTATCTATAATTTTCATATCATTTGCCCTACACTGGAATTAGAAAGATATGCTATAATTCACACAGATGTAGTTAAAATATATTTAGTAAAGATCGCTCATATTTCTTTAAAATATTTATAGAATTCACTTTCAATTTAAATGCCGCACTCGAAAAAATGTTATATATTCTATAAGTTTCGCATATTTTGTTTGAAATCATTTCATTTTATAAGTAAAAAGCTAGTGAATAAATTTGGGATTCAAAAAAAATGCCTTTCCAATTTTGCATGCAGTTTTTACGATAATGCGAATTAGTTTTTTACAAAAATAATTTCATTAATTATTATTTTAAAATTCTCTTATTACACCGATTTGAGAAGCGTAATAAATTACAAAATAAAATAAGCTAACATTTTCTTGTGTCAAATTTTTAAAGAAACTTTAGCGAATCAACTACGCCATCCCTGTGCTTCTTTAATTATTAATATGATTATTTAATGATTGATCAGGTTTATATTAAAATTTTCGCATGTATTTTTCCTTATGGAATATATTATAGCCCTTGGATTGTTTTTCAACGGGCCGTTAATCTAACTAAACTAACATGGAGCATATTAATGCTTCATGTTGCTTAACCAATGAAAGCATTTCCCGGTTAAATGTTATATTATCTACAGAGTTGATTATATAACATTTTTTACAATGCATCGAAGTGTGGAAAGTATTGAAATCAAACAAATTTGACTCCTTGAGATTAACAAATCGCCAAATTTTATATCTCGCCAAATCAAAAACACTTCAGGACTTCAGTCAGTGTGAAGACATAAATACGCTTTGAGCTAAAATTTGGCATGAAGCGCCAAACATAAAATTGGCATATTTCTATCAAATTTTGAATGTAATCCATTAGGAGAATGTCTATCCAACTGTCCCAATACAACTGAACACAACTGCAAAATGCAAAAACCTAAATAGATAAAACTTGACACACAAGTTCAGCATCCAAAATGTACATTCTTCTTAAATTTTGAAAGGCGGTTTGAACTTACACAATAAGTAAACAATACTAACAATAATTCAAAAGCGCGAATGCGGCAATCGGTATATGAAATTTAGTATATTACGTTGTATTTAGTATATTACGGTAGTATATTAAATTTAATATATGACGGTAATCGGTATATGAAATTTAGAATACAGTTTTACCATTTAAAGTGTAAATTCTTATCAAATTTTAAAACTAATTCGTCAAAAGTTTGACAGTCTTTCTAATTATACACTCGTATATCTGTCAATGAAATAATTCAAAGATGCAACGATATAAACAAATGTAATTTAATATGTGATATTTTTACTAAATTGTAGTTCAGTATCAAATTTTGGTTTCAATCGGTCAAAAAAAAAAAGGAATTTCAAAATGAATATTCGGTTTTCTTCACTCCATATTAAGCAGTGCAAAACTCAAATCGGATTCAAAACTCAATTTTGGTTTCAATAGGTCAAAAAAAGGAGTTCAAAATGAATATTTGGTTTTCTTCATTCCATATTAAAGATTCAAGTCGAATTCAAAACTCAATTTTGGTTTCAATAGGTCAAAAAAAGGAGTTCAAAATGAATATGCGGTTTTCTTCACTCCATATTAAGCAGTGCAAAACTCAAGTCGAATTCAAAACTCAATTTTGGTTTCAATAGGTCAAAAAAAGAAGTTCAAAATGAATATGCGGTTTTCTTCATTCCATATTAAGCAGCACAAAACTGAAATCGAATTCAAAACACAATTTCGGTTTCAATCGGTCAAAAAAAAAAAAAAGGAATTTCAAAATGAATATTCGGTTTTCTTAATTCCATATTAAGCAGCGCAAAACTCAAGACGGATTCAAAACTCAATTTTAGTTTCAATCGGTCAAAAATGAAAAATTTCAAAATGAATATTCCGTTTTCTTCATTCCATAATAAGCAGCACAAAACTCAAGACGGATTCAAAACTCAATTCTGGTTTCAATCGGTCAAAATGAATATTCGGCTTTCTTCGCCCCATATTATTCAAAACTCAATTTTGGTTTCAATCGATCAAAAAAAGGAGTTCAAAATGAATATTGGGTTTTCTTCACTCCATATTAAGCAGCACAAAACTCAAAACTTAAGTCGAGTCCGGGGGGAAAAAATGGGGTCACTTTTAACATTTACGGTCTTACCCAAGGTCCACAATTTTATGCGGGTGAAGGAATAATAACACTTTTATTAGAAAATAAGTAAGAAAGTTTTAGAAAAAACACTCTCGCTGTTTACATAATTTTATAAAAGGTACAAAAAAACTATTTATCGAAGGTCTGCCTTCACGTTTCATTTTTTTCACTGATTTAATTTCATTCCTCAACAAATAAAAACGAAACTTCATATAGATATCATTGTTGAAACTGTGACAGTTCCCATGCACCCACTTATGTCAATTCAACCTTTTAACCCTTTGCAGTCGGAAAAGTAATGCGATGTATAATTATTTGCTAAATACATAGACCTGTTTATTCGCCAAAAAAATATAAAAAATACATACAACTTTAGATTGAGTTTCCCTGAAAAATGAATTTACATCTTTTTAACATTCTGTAGGTATTTTTAACAATAAAAATTTATAAAATAATTCAATGATACATCAAAATGATAGTAAAGTTCCCAATTCAAATTATTTTTCGTGTGTGGCAACAGTAGGATTTAAAAGGATAACGAGAAGCAGCTGGGGCAACTCAACTCAAGAAAGAGGGGGAAGGAAACAAGGAGAGATGACGGACATGTTGGTTTTGGGACGGAAAAGATTTCTTTGGTAAAACAGCGGATGGGAATGTACAACGCAGTATTGGAAAGCTGTGACTGTATATAGCTTTTATTTTGTTTTATTAATTTATGTTTAATGTGTCGTGCTGCTGTAGCAAAACGAATAAAGTAGCAGCTGTAAAATCTGGAGTGATCATTGAAGTTTCTCACGGATGACTTATACGATTTATTTTGTTATGAAACCCTCATATTGGACAAGTTTTACTATGATGTTACGTCTTGAATGGTGGCAGAGAGAAGACATTCGACCGCTAAGAGTAAATTTTATCTCAGAATATTTTTTATAAATATAACATCAAATCTTTTAGTACCAACTTCGCATCAAAGAAAGGGCGAAAAAAAACTGCACAATAAACCTCAAATAGCTTGACCCCACCAAAAGTCAAACTCCCCGCAATGATAACGCTGTCACTCCAGGATTTCACACTATCAAGATTTCCTAAAAGTAAACCTGGAGAAGATTTTATGAAGTAAAAAGGCAAATAAACCGGGGAATATTAAACAAGAAATAAAAGGAAGCAGTGGGAGACCGGAATCGATAAATATAGCTTCCGGCGAAGAAAGGGGGGGGAGGGCAGTTATTTCCAATACTCGGGCAACATGAAAACTCAATTGATGCGAAAGCGCCATCAGCAGGGACGGGAATGGAAAGTACGGAAAAAGGAAAATTCCAGGCGAGCATTTTTCTTCCATAAGGCGAAGCGTCGTCGTCATTTGTCAGACGCTTTTGGCACGAAGTTTTATCGTCGTGCTCGCGTGTCAGGAACGCTTACTCACCTAGCAAAACGACGTAACCGTGCTCTTAAAAAAGAAGAAATGTAATGTATGTGGGCATAAGCATCAAATGGAATTCCATGCATTCATAGGAGGAAATATCAAATACTTCCTACATTAGTATTTAAAATCGGCGTGGGGGGAGGGGGTTCTCCGTAATTTTCTCATGCATCCCAAACAAATTCGTCTCTCCTCATCTATATCAGCCAATACTGGAGGAGCATATGAATATCTGAATCTATCGGCTAAGTTTAGTTTAGTATAGCTATATTCAAGTTCCGTTTTAAAGCAACACAAGGTCTATTTTTGGGAGGGGCTTCATCATTTTGAACCAAGATCAGATGACGAGGACGATACTTAACCCATTGACTGCCAGACATATTTAGAGCGTCTTGCCCAGGGTGCCACGATTTTATTTTGAAGAATACATGAAATTTTGCAAAATATAATTATATTAAGTTACTGATATAATATTGTAATAGCATTTACAGTATTTTTTATTGAAAAAAATACACTACGAGATAACTCGTAGCTGGCGTCACTAATAAAAATTCCTGTGCTGGTTGCCACTTACCGAGTTATATCGTAGTGTTCTTTTTTTAATAAAAATTGCAGTAAATGCCATTACAATATT
>JAOUZG010015602.1:542891-553634 GCA_026289955.1 Argiope argentata | reverse complement strand
GGCATATATATATATATATATATATATATATATATATATATATATAATTTAACTCGCACGCGGTGCTTGGCCGTTCAAGAAATAATGTTCTGACATGATACATTGAATATGAATAATTTTTTTTTCTGAAGTAATAACAGAATGGAGGGCATAAAAATACTTAAAAGAATGGTGGCTATGGGTTCCCACCATTAAAGGAATATTAGATTACTAACTGAAAAGAAAAAAACATTGATAAATTACATTGTGAGTATCTGTATGGCATGTATAAACACATAAACAATCACTATAGAGTCAGAAATATGTAGGGCCCATCTGAGTCCTGAGGTTTTGATTTCCTACGTGGAGCTGCACTTTTGAAGTTATAATTTTGGCTGATTATCACAAGTGGCATTCTGGTCTCAGCCATTGTGCGCTCTTGAAGATATCTTGGTATTTATGAATATGATTTACAATTGAGTGGATCTTGCCGCATGAAAAGGGTATTTGATGCAACTCTCCTGTACCATTCTTCTTCGAGACTTCTTTCGGGCTTTCTCATGTACCATGAGAGAGTTAGTTAGCAGGCGTTAGTTTATAACTCATATACAGATCAGAAAATAGGAAAAATCTAACTCAGAAAAGCAAAGAGATCTGACCGTCACTTTTGAAATGTGCATATATACAAGTTTATAATTCATATACAGATCAAATAACATGTGAATTCTTATAATTACCTTCTTGTATACTTTGAAATACAAGGAGGTAATATAATACACGAAATATATGTTACACAGGTTTTTTTAATTGTTGTTATTCGGTTTTCCCGAATACAAAAAGAAATGAATATCATTTCTGAACTCCGCCTATGCATTCCAATAGACCAGTTACATGCAAAATTCGACACCAATCTGTAATTTTAGTCTATAAGCTGCATACAAAAACTCATGGATCTCGCTTGATATATATTTAAGATATTACGTTCATATACATACAAATAAATAAATCAATACATTGAAACAGTCGGGTTTTTAACAAAAAATTAAAGCAAATCAACAATTTTGATCAGGTCCCCACTTAGCCTTGTTGGGGACCGGGGCAAAAACTTCTTTGGGGCCTTCTCTTCTTCACTTCTTTAGTAATGAAGAACATTCATTTAAGAAAGAAAAGTAAAATAAAATTTCTATGCGATTTGGGGGGCCCACTTATATGAGGGCCCGGGCCAAGTGCCCCGTATGCCCCTGCCTTAGTCAGGCCCTGATTTTGATTAGAAAAATCGAACGAATTGTGTATTTATCTTGCTTGCTCTGTTGTGAATCATCATATCCATATGTACACGGAGGATTAAAACGGTCACTTTTTACTTTCTCGTATACGAAGTGTATATAAAGATAAAATAATGAAATCATAAAAAAAATTCAGATTTAAATTTTGAAGAGTTTGAATTGGATTCTAATCGTGCTAAATCCAGACTTGGCTATGCTACGCCAAATGCATGGTGAACTGAATACATAAACATACAGAAATATAAAATTTCAGATAAAAAAATTTAAAATACACTTAATTCGTTTTTTAAAAAAATAGTTAAGTGTTTAAAAGCAAGTGACATACAATAAAACTAATAACATTTGATGTAAAAGACCTATCGATTGTTAAAAAAAGAAATTTATTAGAATGAAGATTTACAATCACTAGATAGAATAGAGATAAAATCGTATTAAAAACTGGTCGACGTTAGAATTTAAAAACTGGGCACTCAGTCAATATATGCACGCCTAAATAGTGCTCTGGCACGCACTACAAATCGGCGTGGTTTCAACGAAAAGCAAATGCTTATGTGTAAAACATATATGCCCGATTCGAAATCGAGTTAGAATAACGTCCTTTCTCACTAACTGAGGAACTAGATTCTGACGAAGTTGCATTTTTAAAATTCCTCCAAAATCAAAAAAATTACGTCTTTCTGCTATCACAATAACTCAAAATTGCTTCAAAATAGAAACGGTTGAAATTCGATATGAAGAATTTAAATAAAATTTATAGATTTCTATCGAATTTCAAACGAAATCCATTGAAAAGTCTGTTTGTCTCGCGGTAAGAATAAAAATGATCAAAGTCACTACAAAACTTTAAAAGATAGATAGATATTTGGGTAAAGAGCTTTAGCATCTAAAGAAAAGATCATCCGTTAGTCTGTCCTTTTGAATCCACGTTAAAGCAATGACCTAAATAAATGAAATTTGAGGTACTTACGTATTCAACTTTATCGCCAAATTTGCTAAACTGCCAATTATGACAATCCGGCAATAATGTAATCGCCAAATTAAAATCCGTCGCCAATGAGTTACTAAACCGTTGGCGACCATTGGCGAAGACGGTCTAATACGCAAGTACCAAATTTGATACACGATCTTGTGACTTACAATTATAAATGTATATCAAATTTTAACTTCAACTAGTCGGGGGGTTGCACAGACCGCATACCAGGAATTAATTATTAAAAACAATCGCCGAAAATCCCACGAGAAAGATACTATATTAATACCAATGATCTATATTTCCCAACTATTGTTCATCAAGGCACTGACCGAGCCATACTCCCACCCCAAGAGAGGACAGAATCACCATTTTTATCTATGATAGGAAAGTAAGAACTAATTTCATTTCCGGTGTTGCTTATGAGCGCATGCATTTGTATTCCTTACTGAAATCTATCCCCTCCATCTTCCTCAAATTTCAGGAAGACGCAAGGAATAAATTTCAATAAACGACTGCCTCTGCCCCTCGGGAAAGATCAGGTGGTCGTTCCTAAGAATATTAACACTTATGTTCATGCATCAAAAGTTCTAGACAAAAGTAATTCGTAATAATGATGACAGCCTCAAGAAGTTTTACAGTACGTTTAGTACATCAACCGCAACTTATAAATTCATTTTTTTTTTTTCTTTTTTCGCTTGTTTGCTTTTGAAGTGAGAGAATACTAAGATAATTAATGCTCGAATTCGACTGTTATTGCAGCTAAAACTTATTGTCTTACTTTTAAATGCCTGAAATAGCCTCCTCTATGTTTGATATGATTCATTCTATTATTTAGTTTATACATATTTAAATTTATTTCAAAAAAATTAGTGTAAACAATTTTGAAATATTTTAACAAATTTAAGGAATAATAGATAGTGAACTCAAATAATGCATCTATTTTACCAAAACACTAAAAAAGGCAGTTTCGTTCGATTAACTAAGGTTGTTTTGGGACGAATCTAATTTTGAGCCGTGATCAGATGACGAGAACGGCATCTCCCCTTTCCAAACATCCAGTTGGAGGGCGTTTGGCCCCGACGTGCACCAGGCCTGTTTATACGACGGTTCTTCAGTGGAATCGGGTCCCGAACCCGAAAACCTGCTGTGTCGAAGCCAAAACTAGACCACATGGCTCTCAAAAATGCAGACTTAAAAATTTCATAGAATGATTAGTTAATGCATTATAAGTTAAATATGATCCTAATGTTCAGGCAGCTGGCATTTTGTCTTCAGACAGACCAATTCATTTGCTAAGAGGATGAACAATATAAAATGAAGAGTGATTTCTGGCGATATAAAAAGGTTGCAATAAAAAATAATTATGTTGAAGGGGAGACATTTTTTCATTCTTACTTCTCATATCTGACAGAAAAGTAGTCAGATATGTCATATTTTGATTCATGTTTGTCTCTTAATTAGATCAAAATAGACTCGTTGGGAATCAAAGAATTCTTACGTCACATCCGCCAACTCGCACGAGTCAGGCAAAATTTGTTGTGCCAACAGGTACAGGAGTTAGTTTAAGATTCTCCAAATGCACACTCTTTCCACAATCAGGGAACGACTTAAAACAGTTGCGGCCCGGGGCAAACTTATTTTTGGGCCCCCGTCTGCTTCACTACTTTAGTAATGAAGAACATGGATTAAAAAAAGAAACGTAAAATAACATTTTTATTCGATTTGGGGGCCACCATTTATATGTTGGGGCCCTGGGCAGCTGCCCTGTATACCCTTGCCTTAGTCGGGCACTGTCCACAATCAACACAAATTCAAAAAAAAAAAAAAATAGCGATTAGTTCTCTGTTCCTTAATAACTCCCATTTTAATCAATATAACTTTATCTAAAATATTAATTATTTTTTAAAAATTTATAGTTATTTTCTTCATAGATTAGAAAAGAGAAAAACGTAAAAATCATTTTAGTGTTAAGCATTTAAAAAAAAAAAACACCGATGAATAACAGACAAAATCCTGACAATGCTCACGTTCCCATTTGTGACTAACTCTGGTCATAAATAACTTTTCCATAAACCGCAATAAACAGCCGGTTGTGTGCAACAAAAAGCATGAGCAAAAAAATGGAAATTTTACAGAAGCACGTTTAAGCACATTTCAGTTTAAAGGAAATGTTACATAAAAGCAATCTCTTCTTCCTGAATTTATGACTTCCGGTCAGCACGGACATGGCAAGCAATTGAATAGGAAATCATGTCCTTTATTTATTTATATTAAAAATGGCACGGTGCGTCATACGCAAGTTTTGATTTATTATCAATTGATAATATATATATATATATAGATAGATATTGCAAAATAAAAAACTCCCAAATAGAATTTTGTCAAGTCTAAGAGGGAAGTTTGTTTCAAATAAAGCATTTTTTATAGTAATTTAAAACCATGCGATTGGATAGATGGATGGAGAATGAAATTGGTTAGAATGTCATCATAACAATAAAAATGTTATTGATGGATATCAAATTATCAGAATCAGAAAAAAAATTGGAGAGAAATTAAGTAATTAAAAAAGTAGCAAGTTTTAAATGGGTTAGAAAATTATTCTTGAGTTATAATATTTTTGGAAAAAAAAAAAAGCTGAAAATACTGAAAACATACTCAATTTTTGAAAAGTTTATTTTTTTAAACTAATTTTGGACTTGGGAAACTTTGATAATGACCATTTTCTTGTCTTGAAAGCCAAGAGTGCCACATTTCATCAGATGGGTTAACAATTGTAGTAAAGTTTGGAATAAAATATTTTTACCTTAAATATAAATGCCTTGATCTAAATATTTTAAATCAAAACAGAATAATATAGCATTGAAATTTATTTAAATAATCGCATTTATCAAATAGAGCATAACTGAGAACAAAAAAAATTATAACAATTTAATCAATGATGTTAAAAATTATCAACATTTAAAAGAAAGATCAACTGTGATACTTTGGTATGAATTGTCAAATTCAAAGAATATTCTTCTTTTTTTTTATGCCTTATCAAAATTACAAATATTTTAGGTCAAATGGGAAGTTAAAAAGAGTATTTAAAGATTTGCATTTAAACTTTTGCATTAAATTATAATTTAATGAAACATGTTATCAACAAGCTTTACTAATCTCATATTATTCCTTTTAGAAGAATACACATCTTACAATTACAATAGGAACAAAATATAAAATCTTCAAACTTTTATAATGCATAACATTACAAACTGAAAAAAAAAATCAGCAAATTCTAATAATCGTTAGTTATTGGTTAAAAATACACCTTTCAGAAGAAAATTTATTTTTTGATCTATTTATAAATAGGGGAAATTAGAAACATCAAATATATGTAATAAACATATGTATAACAACCTATCTTTCTAAATAAATATAGGAATTAATACAAAGCAAAATATGAATTTCATTTTCATAATTTAACATTAAATTATCATGAATAATTCAGAAATAACATTTTCATGAAACTTCATAAACATGACATTTTCAATATTTAACAGAAGCCAAGATGTACTAAATTCAGAAGCCTTAAAATATTTTAATTAGATTGAAACTATTTAATTAATATGGTTATGGTCAGTTGCTAAATTAAGTCCATCTTCTTGCACCTAGTATGATTCCTTAATTTAAAAACTACTTCAAAATCAACCAACATTTATGTATACTAAAATTTGATATGGATATCTATTGCTGTTTAAATCCTAGTCTCAACTGCATCTGATATACATATATGAAATGGAGTTTTGCTGGGAAGGGAAAGTAAGAATAGTGTTCTTTAAATGATGTATCATCTTTCTCATAATTATGGAAAGGCAACCATTTAATTTCTAGTAATCATTAAGAATTTTCTTGTTCCAACCCTGACCAGGGAGCAATGTAACTCGCAAATTATGGAAAAAAAAAAAAAAAAGCACAGGAAAAAGGAAGTATTTAGAATTGGCATAACTTTAGAAGGAAATTCAGATGCAATAGCATTTTAATTTAGCATATATAATTTCAGCACAAGAAAATAAGAGAATTTAAAATGAAGGCTGGTTTGAGTAATCAGAAATTAATTAAGCTTTCCCTGATATTGAAATTTTCGATGAATTTACAGTCAGTAAGACAAAATTATGAAAAAATTTCTACCAGCAATTTAAAGCCAAAATTTTTACATCATTCATATGGACATAAAAAACAATTACTTAATGTACATAGAAATTGCCATAAAAATGAAAATTTTCCATCTAAGATGTAGTTTAAGCATACAGAAAAACATAGATTATTAACAAATTAATAATAAAAAAGAGTGATTTAATACAATTCTTATGTTTTAAATTTCGCTCTTTATAAATAACAGAAGATAACTTGAAATAATTCTTTGTTCTGAATCAGTTTATATTCATGGCTTTATTTTAACGCTGCACATTGCTTTTCAACTAAAAATACAAAATAATCACCATTTTATTTCAGATTAAAATATTAAAAACATATATGTCATATAAAGGAGAATCAATTCCTGAATCATATTTACTTTATACAAAGAATCTTCACTATATCTTGGTGTTCTCAGAAAATTAAATTTGTTAAAATGTAAATGAAGCATAACATTCATTCTATTTAATAAATCATTTCTTGTTATTGCTCTGGTTGTTTTCAATCTAAAGCTATTAGAATATTTTTTATAATAAAAATTAGTCATGAAAACTTTCAATTCCTGAAATAGGGTTGTGAAAGAAAAAATTAATCTTCAATACATTTAGAAGGCAATTCTTAAAAGCACATCTAAACATTCCCTTTGATAAGATTACATTTAATGTAGTACATTTCAAATATACCTATGTTTAACACAGATATATTTTATCTTTTTCCTTCTAAATTATTAAATTTATAAATACCTGCAAGAACATCACTTCAGCATGCATTAAATTTATTGAAATTAAAATACTCAAATGAAATGTGAGCATTACTTGGCAAAAATATTTTAAACTAGCATGTCATATGCTAAGGCATGTATGCTACGGTAAAATATCCATATCTGACAAATGTCAATGTTGTCTAGTGAATGTTAGTATTCATGCAGTAATCATTTTGGTTACATTCATTACATGAGAATGGTAATATTCTTAAAAGAACATTGACACAGTTTTATTTCAGTGTTTCACGATAACATATATAATTTTGTAATTATGTAATAGATAACTTTGGGAACATCAAAAAATTATATTTGTAGATACTATATCTTAATGCCAAATAATTTTGTATAAAGTTATTTTATAATACACAGGTTATTTTTATTTCTAGTAAATACAAAAAAAAATACTTGGTTTTATACTTTTTCAAATATTGGATTTTGTGCTATTAGAACTTTTTGAATACCTCAAAATGTTTTTCAAATATAATGTTTGACAAATATAATACTTTCTTTGTAGAATAGAGTGTCTTATCAGCATGGACATTAAGCTTAAATTTATAAAAATTTTGATCACACAGAAGTTTTCAACATTAGAAATATCAATGATAGCAAATAAATACATTAAATTTATAAATGTATTTTTTTTTTTTTACTTAACCCAATTTTTGCCTGAAAAAACTGACAAATTATTCTTTTTTTAAGATACAATAACTCTAGTACAAAAGAAAATGATTAATAATGCTAAGAAACAGATTTTAAAAATATCTAATTAATTCTACAAAAATGAACATACATTAACTATATATCTGGAATCAAGGCTTTTCCCAAGAAAACTTCAATATTTTCTGCAATTTTATTATAAAGGCTCTTGCAACAGAAATAATTATTTATTTATTTTAAATATTAAGAATATATAAAATTTAATATTTATTAATCTGACATTGTTTTCTGTATTAGTAATAAATGTGAATTTTTAACAAACTGATTAAACAGAAATACAAATTAAAGCAAAATAAATATATGAAGTAAAATATATTCAAATAAAAATTTTGAGTTATTTTTGACAAAAACTGATTGGCTATTTCTTCCCAATTATAACATGGTTGTTTATTATTATTATTATTCTTTCATTGAAAAAATAAACGTATGTAAGTGGCTATGCACTTTAAAAGCGTTTATTTTTCGAACAAAAATGTAAGTCTAAGTTAGAAAATTAGACGAGACTACCAAAACGCAATAAAAAAAAATTATG
Organism: Argiope argentata; assembly: GCA_026289955.1. NCBI lineage: Eukaryota > Metazoa > Arthropoda > Arachnida > Araneae > Araneidae > Argiope > Argiope argentata. The sequence goes on along the minus strand of JAOUZG010015602.1, from coordinate 545,211 downwards.
AAAAAACCATAAGTTTAAAAAAATTTTAAGAGTAACAAAAATAAACCCCTCGAAACTAACAGTTCATTTTTTTTTCCAAGAATCATTATCATTCCTCACATATTCAGAATTGCACGTAATTTGTGTCAACATAGCATACGTGTTATGAGAATTAATTTTACAAATAAAAAATAAATAAATAATATTTATCATTATGATTTAGTGATAAATGAAAATAAATTTTTCGACATTCGCGGTAAAAAGTCAAAGGAAAGAATTCAGTCCCTGAAGTTGTTAATTATCAATAATATAAACAACGATGAAAAATTGAAAATACTAAATCAAACTCACACTTACTACATAATATATTTACTATTTATATATATGACAAAGCACGAATAACACAAAAATGACAGTTAATGATTCGAAATCAAAAAGCAAAATAAAGTCTAATATTGTACTAGTTCTAAAAATAAATAAATCCGCAATAAATATTGATTAGCCAGACGAATATTAATAACATATTCATTTCATATTAATAAGAAATGTAAACAAACTCTAAACAAATGTTATCCTTATTAATATAAGACGGAACGCCACATTCATAAGATGCTTCAAATTCATCTAAACGTTTATTTTTCTTAATAAATGTTTTAAAAACAACACAATATCTAGAAATATCACATTTGTTGATTAATTTAAAGGTATTTACCTGTGTATGAATTTTGGCCTCTGCATCGTTACTAGCACCGGCATAGACCACACCCTCCTTATTAGTCATTTTTGAAGACTTTTAAAAGTCACTACTGACAATTTTTCGATATTATTAGTTGATTAAGTTCACTCGAATCGAAAATTCGCTCTGTTAATAGAAGACAGCCTCTCAAAAGGCTAGAATGCCACTATTGACGGAAGTGCACCCACCATTCAAAGCATCAACAGTTAACTTCCTAATGAAAGTTGATTTAAAAAGTCGAAAAGCAATGTGTGGGAGATTTCAGTGTAATTGATATTTGGCGCCATCTATTGTAAGAAATTGGACCTTTTTATTAGCTTTTGAATGTTAGGTTCCCCGATACCATCTTTACCTCGCTTTTTAAAAATATTAATGCATTAATTGATTAAACATTATAAATTTTACGAAAATAAATCAAGCTACAAAAAAAATTGAATTAAATTAACATATTTTAACAAATAAAGGCAGGTGAAAATAAAAAGTAATTTAATAGTTTATTTTTAATTCCATTAGCAGTTTCTTTAAACTATTCTAAATTGTAGAATTCATTGTCATTAATTGACTATTTCTGACTAATTTCATTATTATCGGAAAATTATATAATATACTAATTTTCAACTATAACTATAGAATATACTTTCCAAATTATAGACTCCACTAATTTATTATAAAGTATACTTTATTTTTAATTTGTATAATTTAAATATATTTTATTGTCTTTAAACGGTAAAAAATTTTCAGATTATATATGTCCCACTTCATGTACCAAAATAGAAAAATCGGACGAGTTGTTTTTGTTTAAACTTCGTTTTTTTAATAACAGAAATAAATAAATTTATCGGATTCTAAGGGCACAATGCCCGTTTCTACAGACACAATAATAATGTTAACTCTAAGACTAACGGAGCAGGGGTGTACAATAAGTTGGAGATATTATTTTACCTTGAACGTCAATCTTGGAATGTGTCTCAATGGAACATGTTTACTTAATATTTTTGTCGTTAGACAACAAAAATAGCACTAATACTATTTTCTTTAGATTTTTAAAAGCTGTCCGGTGTAAAGTAAAAAATGTAGCATTTAGATTAATCCTTCTTTTAACCCTCAAAGTTGTTCCAAAAATTCTAGCATCAGCTTTATATTCAGAATCATAACGCGCTGTACTTCATTTTCTGCTTTTTTGAAAGGAACTTGAATCATGAACGTTGGAATTGATAAATATTACTCTTTATCAAAAAAAATGATAGACTTAATATTCCCAAACTAACCACACACAAAGTCATTAAATCACTTACCAACTTTGATATATTTAAATCATTGCTTTTTGGAGCAATCATATTTGCATATTTCTGAAAGTATAAACTGGCAGGCAGTTAACTATTTGGGATTTTGCTCAAAATTTAAAATTATTGGTTAAATCTGTATACTGGATTTTGTCTAGCTAACTCTCTTCCTTTTGAAATTTTTGTATTTAATTATATTCGAATAATCGGACAGATGAACTTCCTTTCAAAAGATTTTACTTAGAATTTGATAGAAATCTGCAAATTTAGTGTAAAAACGGCATACTAAATTTCATTCTTCTATAGATAGATATATAGGGAA
>JAOUZG010015602.1:519862-529967 GCA_026289955.1 Argiope argentata | reverse complement strand
TGAAAAAATCTATATTCTAAATTAATGATATTTGATAAACCAGTTTCTTTTGTAATATGATATTACAGTCCTGCAGCAAAGGCTGGATTAAAGTTGATCGCTTTTTAAGCAATATAAATCTTAGATTACCACCTTCCCCTACCTAACTTCTAAAATTAAGTATTTTTTTTTATTAATTTGCACATTAATGCTCTTAATTATCAAATTTTGACATTCTTAAATAGTGAAACTTTTAACTTCGACCTTCTTTCTAAATTAATGACTTTAATATTTTTCGTTTAAAAAAAATCAAAGCTCATATTTTTACGTAACTTTTTACAAAATTATAAATAAGTGACAAGCATTTTAATCTAGATTAAACTTAATTAAAGATTGTACGGTTTTTAAATCACAAAGCAATCTTTAAAAAATATGATAAAAAAATACAATATAAAATTTGCAAAAAGTAATTAGTTAGAAATATTATTCGAATTTCATTCTAAAATTGATACGATGCTTCATTATCATTTCAATATGTTCGAGTGAGTGACGCTTGAAATTGAAACGAAACGACCAGATGAAATTACACTGAAAATCTATATTTGGATATTTTCCTACATTACCTATTTAACAATACCTACCTGTATATAGCAGATGATAAAGAAATATTGGCGTAGCATTAAATATTACAATTCAATTAATGCAGAAATGTACATGAAACTCCAATCAAAGAAATGAGAGAATTTACGGGATACAAACATATTGAATCATAAGACATCTTTTCATGGACAAGTATTTATTCTTCATTCATCTTTGAAAGGCTTCTTTATATCAAATATTAGCTGCAAAGAATTTATCATAACTTTTTTTCATAATTTACATCAAAAGATTCAGAAATTCTTTCTTCATCTTTAGAAACGTCAAATTTTGTTTTGTATCTAGTAAAATGTTTCTTAACAAACAAGAAAAACATAACTGGACGTCTTAATTCAACATCATTAAGTAAAACATGTAATTTGCAAACCCATGACTACATAATGCTCAAGAAATTCAAAATAAAACTAGTCATTTAATTGAATTGCAACAAATAAATGATCTACTTATTGAATAAAAAATCATTTTTTAAAGGTTGAATAAAGGAAAGAAACCCAATATCAGTATTGTGTTGATAGATACTTTTAAAGTTATCAATGAATGGAATGCATATCAAGAAATGCCCAGTTTTGCATTTCCGAGAATTTTCTGTATTCTATAGACAACTATAAACCCATCCCTTATATGCGGAAACCCTATTGAAAGTGGGATGCTCCTGTCCATTCTAACCCCTTTTCACACAATGGACACAATGAATGATCGGTGTCATGTGCTTCTTTACGCATCTTTGCTATTTCCAACCCCCCTTTTTTTTTGAAAACAGTCACTTCTTGCTATTGGGCTAAGCAGTTAACACGCTATTTGTATGCATGCTGAAAAGCGTAAAAAACTGCTTACATTAGAATGTTGAATATCTAGTTTATGAGACTTTTTTCCGTGAGAAAGTGTCCTCCAAAGTAACTATTTTGGTTTCTCTTAAAATTTTTGAAGTTGAACAAATGTGTAGCTAAGAAATTTTCAACGATCATCATGGATCCGGTAGTATTCGACGAGCAAATATTTTATGGACGTGTAGAACTTTCAACAGCTTCAGACATTACAAATTTCTGTGATGTGGTTCAAAGTACCCTTTCGCCCTTGAATTTGGAAATTTATAATGGGAAGAACCATCCTGCATACTCAACAGAAATAATTCACTCAGCAGAGCGGTGCAGCAGACATCCATTCTATTCTCTCAACTTGGATATCCCAAAAGAAATCGAGGAACGCTTGAAGAGGCCCATAGAATTTAACAGCTTCTATTCCGAACTATCCTTCAGTTTCGAAGTGCGCGTTGCCTCCGGATTTTATCCCGACCTACTATCAGACTTCGTAAAATATGCATGCACAGACGCTGATAAAAAGTTCAATATTTTAAAATGGCTTTTGAATTTTAAAGCCTTTTCAAAAGGCGACCTTCCATACTGCATGTTAAATTATTTTGCCGATTCCATTCATTCCGAAATGAATGATTCGGATTTTATTATCCAATGCTTTCAGCAGCTGAATTTTACCGGTTGGATGATGATGGCAGAAAAACCGAAAAGGCTGGAATACATTCTCTATCATTCCAATCGTTTACACTGGAAATGGGACGATTTATTTGGCTCTAATGATCTCATAACTATTTGCATAGAAAGAGCCTTTTTTCGGGACTTAAAAAGCGTTCTTAAATTTATAGATGCTCCTAAGTTCGAATCTTCTTCGAGATTGATCAAGGATATGAGCCCAAGAAGATGTGCTTTAGTAATACAGTTATTGTCTATCTACAGAAACCGATCGAAAAACCCATCTGACGCTTCAGAAGCTTTGTGGCTCATATGGAGCGCTGTGCCCGATGCTTTTCTAAGCATCAACGAAATCGCTCGCGTTTTCCAAAAAACATTCTGGTGTGGAATTATTCAGGATTTACACATGTTTTATAGAAAAGCAGTTGGTGAGGTTGAATCAAAACTTCAACCCCGGACGCTGATGCACTACTGCAAAAGTTCCATTAGGAGGACATTAGTCAATAATAGGCAGTATATACCGGAAGGTGTTCAACAGATGGGTCTACCAAAGAAACTAGCTGCATATTTGAATCTTCAAAAGGAATTTCATTGATTTTTTTTTTTTTTTGGATTAAAACTGTGGACAATATTGTGATTAATTTTTTTACAATTAGTGCTCTTTTTGGATTTCAAGACACATATGACTCTGACGACCTTTTGTAAAGTAAGACTTTTCAAAACTTTTATTACAGTTGCTTGTAAATTTGTAAACATTTTTTCCTTCAGTCTGTATCATTCATTGTCTTGCTTCTGTATCTCGATTATCTTATAATTTGTCTGCATTTTCCTCATTAAATGCTTGTTAAGGAAAATGCAGGGGGAAATGCTTGTTGGGGAAAATTCTCGCCAATTATAGTAAATTAATGATATCTAAGCAAACTATTTAAATATTTTTTATATTATTTTGTTTATGTTTTTATCATGAAAGTTGAAATTTTTTTAAATCTTATCAATAAGAAAGATTTTTGAAATCTGTATAATTGTGATTATTTTTTCTTCAATTCTGTATATTCTAGGATAATAGTCTGTGAAATTTAAGACAATTAATGCCATAATTGTCTTATATTTTGAATGAATTTTTTCCATTAAATACTGATTTTAGTAATGTTCATCATTTATAATAAATTAATAATATACTAGCATTTTTTTATTTCTTTTGTGGATATTTTTATTGTCAAAGTTAAATATTTTCTGTCTTAACGAAAAGAATTATTCTGTAACTATGTTTATAAACATCTTTTTTTATTGATCTTGTATATTCTAGAGGTAATAAGCTGTATATTTCATTAAGATGAATTTCACAAGTGACTCATTTTTTTAAAGTTTTTAAAAAATAGAAATAATTTTTCCTTTTCATGTATAGTTATTTTAAGGTTTTGTGATTCTAGCAATATTCCTCATATCGCAAGTTATTGCCGTTCGAAAGTCAAAAATCCCTGTATTGTTTTTATTTTCTGTAGGCTATATGACTTTAGAAAAAAGAGGATCAAATGTCTCTAACATGTTTTATATCTCTTAAGCAACTGGCGAGTACAGTCAGCAAATTTGAAGTTAAAAATTAATAATGCAGCGTTTTGTTGTTAAGATATTATTTTTTTATTGCTTGATGTTTTTAATGTAATTAACAACTTGTGAGATTAGCTTGATTGACATCCTCAAAAGTACCTTTTTACTTTCATAAAGGTTTTGCAGTGATTTTATTCGAATAATTATCTCAATATATGATTGTATAACTGTAATAACTGTATTGTTTTTGTGTTTTCATTGGTGTTTTTTTTATTTTTAGATTCAGGGTTAAAAATAATTATATGCCTTTAGAATTACATGATTATTATTTCCATGTAACAAACTGACATTTTTCAGTTAGTTACCAAATTATTGATAGTTCAATATTTTCTTTAAAAGTACTTACTTCTGTAAAATGTAAACAATTGAAATATATGGATTGAAAACAAAGACTTTATTTTGCAAAAGTCTTTCTTGTACTTCTCTTTTTCCGTGTACTCAGCTCATCTAAATGCGTTTATTCCTTCAAATATTTTTTCGTTATTTAGATTTATATTTTAGGAGAACTGTTGAAAAAGTTCCATACATTTTTTCTTCATATTTCCTAATCTTTGAAACAAACTGTGATTCTAATCAATCTAGAACAATGATACGAAGTGAAGTTTTCTTTTTCAGTAAAAAAGAATTAATATTTTATTTTGAAAAATGTAACATAAATGTGGATATCTCTTCACTGTTCTTGTCTGTTTTTACTGTATTAAATTTTATTGATGTATAAAACTGTCGTTATATATAACATAAAAACTATATTTTTCGCGAGCATCTCAACAGAATGTGAATGGCATATATTACATTGAAATAGGTTTTTTTCTCTTCTTTTGTGATTTATTATATATTAAAAGTGTACAGAATAATCAAGCATTTTGAATTCAAAAAAAATAGCTATCATGTGATAAATTAATTAATAGAAGAACTAATGAATGAATCAAAATGCTTCCTGTACTATTTAATTCAATTTTATTTGTCATGTGATCAACTTAATTTCTTTTGTCATTTTTATTCCATCTTTTATACATGTTCCCCTTTTTTTGTAATTGATTGAATGATTGTATTCAAATTAATGACTGATGTAAGAAATGGAACATTTATACTTTGAAATAATAAAAATGATTTTATTTTTATGATCAATGAGTTATTCATTACATTACTATTATTGATTAGTTTTATAGTTAAAAAAGTAGCTTACTAACTATGGGAGATATTTTATTCATTTCTAGAATAAACAGCTTGCATAAAATCAGTTGGTGAAATAACTAAAGGTGACTTTAATATCGGATTATCAAATAATCAAAGAAAGAGAGTAACTTAAGTCTCTTACTTTGATAAGGGTTTCTAACTTTGCGAGTAAACGCAAGATTTTTTTTTCATTATTTTTCAGGCAATTTAATCCCATGCTTTTATTCAACTTATAAAAAGGCCCAAATTCAAAATAATATCGACTACATTTTAAATTTCTGAATTTTTTTTAATTCATGTTCTTAGAAATTGTTTTCTGATCAATGTTTTTTTTAACCTTTTTTTCCTAAAGTTATTTCATAGAATCACAAACAAATGGCTCCAGAAATTTGTAAATTAGTTTATTTAGATTATTCAAAAAATTGTTGAAATTAATTCTAACTTTTACAATCGAAAGTTAGTTTTAAATTTAAGATATTCTTTCTAATTTACTAGTTGATGAAGCTACTCTCTTGAAAGTAAATCGAATTTAATTACTCTTCAATTTTTTTGTAGTAAATAGTATTTATATATAATATATATATGAAGGTCCTAAGATACGTATTGGCTGTGGGTTCCCATCAATGTTTAAACTGCACTTACTTTTTTTTAACGCATTATTTATTTTAGATTTCTAACATTATAAACAATAATTTTAATGAAGGGAAGCAGGATATTTTCAAATAATTTACTTGTCTGTAAAAGATTAGACTTCAGATAGATGAAACAACTCCATTTGCTAAAATTTATCTTTAAAAAACACTTATTTTATATCTAGATTCTCCTCATATCTCCTTTTTAAATATAGATTTGTAAATTTTTTGAATAAAATTAGGATGATATTTATAAAAGTGCTAAAGCTTTTTAAAAATATTATTGAAAGTTTCTAGCTTAAATCTTAAATAATAAGATAATGAGATTTAAATAATGGCTTTTGAAATACGTTGGTTTAATTAATATTAAAATGTAATCCAGGTAAAAAACATTCCATTTTTAAGCAGATCTTAGAATATTTTTTTAATGAATTTCCTAAATTTGAATCTTGCTCAAGTTTCTATGATGGCCTCTAAGAGGCAAATTATTTAGAGTCAAATAGTGAACATTGTGAGTGCATCTGTTTCATGGTAGTAGATTTTTTATGCGTACTTATCATTATAATAATAATTCATTCTTCTAAATTTTAGTAAAAATTTTTAATTTATATATTGGAAAAGAATACAGTTATTTGTAATGAGTGGAAAATGACGAAGATAATAATTACGAGATACTTAATACAATGAGCCTATAAAAAGAAAAGGCATAAAACGTTATAATAAAATGGCTAATATCGCGATCAGTCAGAAAAATAAGTTTCCGCTGAATATAATAATAAATAATAATTTTTTTCCGCTGAATAAAATTCATAACTTTATGCTATTAATGTTTGTTATGCCTTAATAATTGATATATTTTAATTTCTCGTATATTTATTATAGAGAAAATATGGTAATTGCCCAAAAATTCCAAATTTTGACGCATTACCTCGTTTAGACTGTCTGTCGGTTAGCACTGTCAGATATCTGTAAAAGCAATGACTAAATATATCAAATTTGGTGTGAAGTTTTGTGAGCATAAGCTACTTCTGAAAAAATATGGACTCCAGGTCCCGAATAAAAATTTTGCTGATAAAATAAAATAGATTCATGAAATCAAGAAAATAATCCCTGGCCTAGAAAAACCTAAATAACTGAAATTGTGATTCTAACCTATTTTTAAGAAAAATCTTGTAACCCAATAAACAAATATCCATTGAAACAATTTCCTGCATTTAAATATCCTGAAGCCTTCTGATGTTTCTGTGGTTACATAAATAGAGCTTTACTGATCAAAAGAAAAAAAAATGATAACTTCGGTTTGATGCGTGTACATCAGTAGTTAAAAATGAAACAGTTTATTGTTTTTATTTCCCAAATTATTATCTGTAAAAAACAATTTTTTAAAGCATAATATTCGTGACTAACAATGCTCACAAACCTGTTATCAAAATCAATTGTACATCAGATACAACTGGCAATATTTGTTTTTGCAGACAAAATTTAATTTAAATCAATATTTTTATTTTTAATAAATTTCTCTTTTTTTAATCTTTTAATTAATAATTTTAATAAATGAACTAAATATAAGGAAAGGAATATTTTCCTTGACCACTATGATAAATGGCTTTTCAATTTCAGTTCGTATAATTGCATAATTTTACAGACTTCCGGTTCTAAGAAAATTTTCCGGTTTCCATGGAGAGAATAGTCGATACACATGAGTCATTTTTTTAAAGAGATAAACAATGGGTAAGTTTGTTTTTAATTGAAAACGTTGATAAATGATTATTTTAATCTCTTAATTTATTTACTCATATTCCAATATCAGTTGTTTTGTGTTCATCGTTATATTTATCTGATATTTGTATCAATCCCCCCTTTTTAATAATCAATTTGAAAACAAACGTAATAATTTCAGAGTTTTTTTGCCTTTTATTGGAAAGTATTCCCCCTGTGTAGCTGTTGATTTTTCGACCATTTAAATAAGAACATTTTTATGGTGAATATACGAATTCAAAATATTGGTAAATTATTTGCTATTTCAGTTTAAGTAAGTACAATGGCATTATTCAGTACGCATTGTGGAAATGTTAACTACTTGATTATTTAATTTATTGTGTAATTTATAATTTATTGAGAAATAAAATCATTGTAATCGCTATTTTAAAGAATAATTTAAATATAGTTTGTTATTTTAACAGCTATTGAATTTTTTCTTTTTTCTCTGCATGATGAAATATCCCTTGTTTTGTTAAATATCATAATGTATGTGTCGAATACTTATTGAAATATTACTTTTCTACTTTATGCATTTATTTTTTCATTATTAATTATTTTTTAAACAGTTGAAAATTATTGGAAAGCAATTAGATGTCAAATATTTCAAGTTTTATAACATTTTTCTCTAAAATTTCATTTTTAAAAAAATACTCAATAAACTTTTGTTCATAATGTTTACCAATTTATCTATTTTTGAAATTAACTTTCCTTTTTACTTTAATATTCAGTTATAGTATTTATAACAGAGTACTATTGTAAAGAAAAATTTTAATGTTTATATAAACTACCACCACTAAAAGAAATAAAATTGTGATCAACTTTCTACCCCTTTTATTTTTTTTAAAGCTTAATGTTATAGCAGATATGGAAGCATTAGCAGTCATTTAAAGTCCATCTGTGCTGAAATTTAATTATTTCCATTTAAAGCTGAACTGTTAATATTTTACTATTAACATTTTTAAAGTTTGGATTTTTTATTTATTATAATTATTTTTTCAGTTGAAAGACATAATTTCATTTAATTTTTCTGAAAGAAGTTGCTTGTAAATATGTAGCAGCTTCATATTTTGGTTTAATTAATAAAGATATTTTTATCATATATTTTAGAATAATGTTTACAAAACACTCAATATGAATTTCTTTCCTTTATGTTTGGTGAAAAAAAATTGTAAAATAACATATTTGTGTAGCTATTATGAGCATTTTTTAAAACTTTATATATTTGTGAAATTTTTATATTTTAACTGTTACGATTAAATCTTGCCTACATCAAATAAAGCTTCTTTATATATATTATATATATGGAATGTGAAACTGAAAAAAGAATTTTTTTTTTTTTTTTTTTTTTTGCATCTTATAATATTGTTAGCTACTTGAGTTTGTTATTTAATTTTATATATTTGATAAAACTTTTCATCTGAGTAATTAAATGATTTTTAAATGTTCTATTGTTATAGATATTTAAACCACTAATATTAGCAAAAATTTAATTATTTAGATAATATTGTTGAAGAGATGGCTGACACCTCACTGAATGATGATGTTGATGCTCGTGGAATATTTGGGTATATATTTTATTTTTTGTTTTAACAAAATGTTCATATTAAAGACCAATAATAAATTAAATCCATATTGAATATTATTGTTGAATATAATTGTTATTACCTTGTGAAAGGCATTCAAATTTAAAAAAAAATACTTGGTAGAGAATATAATATTATAGTATCCAAGAAAAAAGAATAATAAAACTTTGACAAAAAAAATTTAAAATTAGAGTCCTTTATTTTAAATTTTGTGATACGTTTTGAAATATTCACTTCATTATACTATATTTAATACAAATATATTTACTTCATAAGTTTTATATTAGCAGCCTCTTTTATTAAATGAATTGAGTTAGATTATAATTAAATGAGATAATATAAAGAATCTGTCTATCCCTTTCCAGTTCTCTACCCACAACTTGTTTTTATTTGTGTTAAGTTTTAAACACAAATAAAAACAAGTTGTGGATAACCTATTTAGGTCTAAAGGAATACACAGGTCAAATTTCATGAAGATTGTAATCAACAATTTGATTCTGTGGGTGTTCCATCAATTGAGATACTGTGCTGTTAGAGCCCTGAAAAGTGACTTAGTGAGCATTGTAGTGAAGCACAAAATATGGCTGAAATCTCTTGCATTTGAATAATAATAATAATAAACATTATACATGTGTAGCATATTTATTCACTACATGCAGACATGCTTCAAATTTGCTGTCCCAGCCCATTTTTGATGTTTTGGAAAGAGTTGATCACTTCAATACATTTAATTACAAATTTCTTCAAAAAATTATTTGGCAATAAAATAATTTCAATTATATTTTAATACAATATTAAGCTCTTGTATAAAAATAAGTTATAATATAAATGATTAAAAACATTTATAAAATTATAGAAAATTAAGGTCAATAAAATTCAACATAAAAAGCAGAAGACTCCTTGCTAAAAGTAAAGATAGTCTAAGATGTAAAAATTCCCTGAAAAATTCAGAAACCCTGAGAAAAGGTTAGTCATTTTTAAGAATTCCAACTTTCCTAAATAATGTTCCTTAAATTGAGTTCATTTTCTGCTAAAAAGGAACAGGAAATAAAGACACATGTTGTCTCTTTCCACCATAGTATCCCAATGTATAATATGATCAGCATAACATTCCATTTAAAAGAACTCTTAATTTTATCCAATGTATATGTATATTTTTTATATATTTATTTATTTATGCTATATATATATATATATATATATATATATATATATATATATATAT